>JAOANK020635380.1:0-11701 GCA_026257165.2 Telfairia occidentalis
GCCAAAATGAAGGTAGTACGTTTTTACTAGGCTCCTCTTTTAGACATTTTTTTTCTTGATTGGTTGAAATAAATAAAATTCTTTAAGCTCCTGATGTTTGAAATTTTCACTTGAAAACAATTTAGTACTAGAGTAAGGGTAGTTTAGGATAGACTTCATTAAATGCACTCTGGGCTTGTAAGGATTAGAATAGGATAGGCTTGGACACACACACGCAAGGGAGGATAAGAATTAGCTTTCGACTTCTCAACCGATAGACTGTGCATGAACTCGTCCTTCATGGAGCTCATTACATGTTACTGTTCTTTGAGTTAAGAGTTTGAATCATTCTAGCATTGAAGTTCTATTATTTATTTGTACTCTAATTTTGTTCGGGACTAGCAAAACTCTAAGTTTGGGATGGTGATAGCACTCAAAAAGTGTTATTATAGAGCCTCTGATTTAGTCGTTTTTTATTCTATAAGTGTACTTTGATGCTTTTATTTGTGAAATTTTGTAGGAACTGAGCATTCTAGGGGAAAGAATAAATTTGAAGTTGTTCGGGGAGAAAAAATGAGCCAAACAGCCCAAAAATTGGCTAAGTCAATGGTGAAGATTAAGGAGCAACCTGAGAGCCAAAATCTCAATGCTAGAGGCAAGCATTGAGACATCCAAATAGTAACTAGAAGATAAAAGGTGTCAGTGTAGAGACAGTGGAGTTGTAGCATCTCAACACTACTATGAATTGGCAAGGGAGAATATGAATTTCTGATGTAGTGTCGAGACGCTACTTCAAATTTTCACCCATCTTCTTTAAAAACACGGTGGCAGTTTGGTAATACTGAAGCATAGTGTCCAGACGCTGTTACCTAACGTCGAAACACTGGGGCGATTTCTATAAAAATAAACTTATTTTTTAGGTCAAAGGGAGCTGTTTTGGGGAGAGAAAAATTCGAGAGATAGAGCAAAAGGTCGATTTCTAGTGTGCTGAATGAGGAGTCATTCCAAGTGTTCGGGGGTTGAAACTAAGAGCACGAAGAGCGGCTTGATGAAGGAGACGACGTCGAGACAATCAAAGAGTTTTTCTTCTTCCTTTCTTTACTTTTTGCTATTGTTTTGCAAACTAAACTTGTGATATTTTGAAGCCAATGTGTGGCTAAAAACCTTGTGAACTTGGGGTGTTGGACTTTTTAAGTTTAATTTGATGTGTTGATTTTTTTGTGGTTGAATTTTGATGCTAAATTCTCCTAGTATTTGTGTGATTCATTGATATTCTTGCATGAGAATGTGGAATAGATTTTGTTTTATTGATTTAGCTTGAAAAAGTATGTCAATATTTAGATCTCGAATGCAAGGCCTTTGAAACTTATGCATGAAATTGGTAGGTTTAAATTGAGGCGTAGTTTAGAATCACTCCAATTGTCATATTTTCTTAACAATTGCAAGAAATTGACTTGTTAATTGAATGTAAGTATACATGAAATTGAGAAAGCAAACCTTAATTTGTTAGAACTTCTAAGCCTAAGATCTTAGCATTTAAAAGAAACCTGAAATTGTTTAATAAGTCAAATTAGCTTAAAAAAGATCCAACACCCTAGGATTCTCTTACCTTGAAATTTCCTTTGCTAAGCGTGCAACCTTTTAGTGTTATTGTCTTCAATTTATCACTAACTTTAACCTTCAAATCTCTAGAAAAAAAATGGAACAATTGATTGGAAACTAAGGAAATTAATAACTTGATTCCTAGAGGACAATGCTCGGTCTTTGGGCCGTTTTATATTACAATTTGACACGTAGACTTGTGGTAACGCAGTAGATTGTGATCAGTTTTATAAGTGCTCTAATTGTTTAATGTTTATGTCTGCCTGGCCAACGCTCATAGATATCTTCTCTAAGCTTCGGAAGGAGATGTGAGGAGTAGGTTGCTTGTAAAACACATTAGCCTCTATATTAGATTCGTGTTGGCTAAGTGGGGTGGTTAGGAATATTAACTCACCTAATGTACTAAAACAATAGGTTTAACTCATATAAGTTAGTGAAAATTAAATTAAGAAATTTAGGAGATCTGGAAGGATTCCGAAAGACTATTGTTCTGTGAATTTACCCTGCAATTCATTTGCTTCAGCATTCTAAGTCAGGAAAAATAGCATGTTACCTTAATCTGAACCCATTGCTTCATGTCATTACAATTGCCTTAGCATTCTTTTTATTCTGTCATTCTAATTGATTCAGCATTAGGATAAAAATAGTCGATAATCATTTCATTTGTCACTTTGAATTTACTAAAAGACTTAACTCAAATAGGTTAGAATCTACAACCAATCTCTGTGGATACGATATAAAAATGCTTATCACTTGTTGCTGACTGTGTATACTTGCACATTGCTTACACACGCTGGCAAGTTTTTGCCATCGTTGCCTGGGATTAGTTTGAATTTTGGCTTTTTTTAATTTAATTCTTTTGGTGAATTGGAGCTTTATTTACGCTGATTTAATTTCTTTGCAAATGGTAGTAACTCGTGTATGAATACTAATTCTGATTTGGAGGTTGAACTTGATCCAAAAATTGAACGACTTGTTCGGAGACTGAGAAGGGAATTGCAAAATCGAGCAAATTCTATGGAGCATAACCTTATACCTCCTGGAGGACCTTTAGAGCAAGCAAATCAATGACGAAACAGTGGAGGAGTTCCATTACTTGGAGTAGGAATGCAATAGGAAATTAGACCAGTGGACCAGGTTGAAAATCCTATTATTTTAGCCAATGACAAGAAAAGAGCCATTAGGAATTATGCAGTCCCAATGTTCAATGAATTAAATCTAGGGATTGTTGGACACAATATTGAGGCAGCAAACTTTGAGATGAAGCCTGTGATGTTTCAGATGTTACAAACCATAGGTCAATTTCATGGTTTACTTGCAGAAGATCAACATTTGCATTTGAAGAATTTTCTAGGAGTGAGAGATTGATTTGTGATTCAGAGAGTTTCCAAAGATGCTCTACATTTAACTTTATTCTCATATTCATTAATGGATGGAGCAAAAGCTTAGTTAAATACATTTTATCCAGGATCCATTACTACCTGGAATGAATTGGCAGAAAAATTTCTGATTAAGTATTTCCCACCTACAAGGAATGGCAAACTTGGAGCAGAAATTATTTCCTTTAGAAAATATGCAGATGAACCCTTCAATGGTGGATGGGAAAGGTACAATGAACTCCTTAGAAAGTGTCCTCACCATGGACTACCTTATTGTGTTTGACTAGAGACATTCTACAATGGTTTAAATGTGGCTACACATAGCATGGAAAATACTTCAGCAAATGGTGCATTACTATCAAGAACTTATAATGAGGAATACAAAATTTTGGAAAGGATATCTACCAACAGTTGTCAATGTTATGATACGAGATTAAATCCTAGAAAAAGACCACAAGGAATTACTGAAGTTGATGCTTTAACATCTATTAAGGCAAGCATTGCTTCATTGACAAACATGATCAAAATCTTAGCTTTAGGAAATGCTACACCACAGAATGTTGTTGTGAATCAAGTTACAGTGGAGTCATGTGCCTTCTGTGGAGAATGACATACTTATGAACTCTACTCCAACAATCTAGTATCAGCTTGTTGTATATGAAGGAATAATCCAAATTCTAACACATATAGTCTTGGGTGGAGGAATCATCCTAACTTCTCTTAGAGTCAAGGAGGAAATAATCATGATTCTTCAACACAACATAAAGGAAATTTTCCACCTAAATTTGGGTAGCAGAAGCAGTAATTTATGCCAAAGCAAAATAGTCATTTGCCCCAGCAAAATCCTAGCAATTCAAACAATTCTTTTGAAAATATGATGAAGATGTATATAGCTAAAAATAATGCTATGATTAAGAATGAACAAGCTTCATTAAGAAACTTAGAAATTTAAATTGGACAATTGGCAAGTGAATTGCAAATTAGACGTCAAGGACAATTACCTTCAGATACAGAAACCCCTAGAAGAGAAGGAAAAGAGCAAGTACAAGCAATGGAACTCAGAAGTAGAAAAACCATGGCTGGAAAAAGTTCTTTGTAGCAATGAAAGATTGTCAATCAGAATTATGCAGAGCAACAAGATAGTGCGAGCCATGAGGTAAGAATTGAAGAAACAATAAAGGATGATGCAAAGGAAATTCTTAGCACAAAACTTGTAGAACCTCAGAAGTATACTACTATTATTCCTTTCAAGCCTCCACCACCTTCATATCCACAAAGGCTTAAATAGAAAACTCAAGAGGTCCAACTCAATAAATTTTTAGAGGTACCGAAGCAACTTCACATAAACATACCTTTGGTAGAAGCTCTTGAACAGATACCAAACTATGTGAAATTTCTCAAGGTTATTTTAAGCAAGAAGAAGAGGTTAGGAGAATATGAAACAATTTCTTTAACTGAAGAGTGTAGTGCAATCCTTAAAAATAAACTACCTCCAAAAATTAAGGATCCTGGATCATTCACTATTCCAGTTTCAATTGGTGGAAAAGAATTGGGAAGAGCATTATGTGATCTTGGAACTAGTATAAGTCTCATGCCATTATCCATTTACAAGAAGCTAGGAGTTAGAGAGCAAGGTCAACCACTGTAACACTTATCTAGATGGCAAGATTGAAGATATTCTGGTGCAAGTTGACAAATTCATTTTTTCAAAAGAATTCATCATTTTGGATTACGAAGCTGTCAAAGAAGTGCCTATAAATTTGGGAAGACCCTTCTTAGCAAAAGGAAAAACGTTAATTGACATACAAAAACGGGAATTAACCATGAGAATACATGACTAAGAAGTAAAATTCAATATATTTGACGCCATGAGATATCCATCAGAAATTGAGGATGTTCAATAGTTCAAGTGTTGGAAGAAATTGTTGAGAATACAGTTGAGAAAAAATTACAGGAGCACCAACATTCAGCAGTTTGGGATGCTGAATCTTTAGATCAAGTATGTGCAATCACTGGGGATGATCCAGCAAATACTGAGGTATGTGAAATTTAAAACTATAAAACACAATTTTACTCTCGATTTGAATCACAAGAAATCTCCACCAATGAAGTCATCTATTGAGGAATCACCACAGTTGGAATTGAAACCATTACTAGATGACAAAGATTGATTAATACAATTACTACAGCAACATAAGAAGGCAATTGGTTGGACTTTAGCAGACATTCAAGGAATAAGTTCATCCATTTGTATGCATAATATTAATCTACAAGATGAAAATTTTAAATTTGTAGAGCAGCGAAGAAGGTTGAATCGAACCATGAAGGAGGTAATGAAGGAAGAGGTCATTAAATGGTTAGATGCTGTAATCATCTACCCTATTGTAAATAGTAATTGGATTAGTCTTGTTCAGTGCGTACCTAAGAAAAGAGGAATAACAGTGTTTAAAACAAAGACAATAAACTTATTCCAACTAGGACAGTCACAGGTTGGAGGGTGTGTATGGATTATAGGAAGCTTAATACAGCTACATGTGAGGATCACTTCCCTTTGTCTTTTATTGACCAATGTTGGATAGGCTCGTAGGTTAGGCTTACTACGGTTCTCTAGATAGTTATTCTCGTTATAACCAAATTAGTATAGCCCTTGGGGATCAAGAGAATGCCATCTTATGTGTCCATATGGTACATTTTCTTTTAGAAGGATGCCCTTTGGTCTCTACAATGCTCCAGCAACTTTCAAAAGTTGTATGAGGGCTATATTTTTTGATATGGTTGAATCAATTATAGAAGTGTTTATGGACGATTTTTTAGTGTTTGGAAATTCATTCACCACCTGTTTAGAGGATGGCCTTTGGTTTCTGCAATGCTCCAACACCTTTTGAAAGTTGTATGATTGCTATATTTTTTGATAAGGTTGAATCAATTATGGAAGTGTTTATGGACGATTTTTCAGTATTTGGAAATTAATTCACCACCTGTTTAGAAAACTTAGACACAGTTCTAAAGAGATGTGAAGAGACTAACTTGGTCTTAAATAGGGGAACATGCCACTTCATGGTGAAGGAAGGCATTGTTCTAGGCCACAAAGTTTGAGAAAAAGGGATAGAAGTGGATAAACCAAAATTGAGATCATCGAGAAGATGAAACCACCAACTTCTGTTAAGGGAATTAGAAGCTTCCTTGGCCATGCAGGTTTTTACCGAATGTTTATTAAGGATTTTTCCAAGATCTCTAAACCTCTTTGCATGTTATTAGAAGCTCACTGATCTCTTGAGTTTAATACAGATTGTTTGCAAGCTTTTCTGGTATTGAAGAAGGCATTGATCACTGCACCAATCATCTCATCACCCAATTGGAATCTACTTTTTGTATTGATGTGCGATGCAAGCGATTATGTTGTTGAAGCAATGCTTGGACAAAAGCATGGCAAGATGATTCATCTAATTTATTACGCCAACAAAACTTTAAATGAAGCACAATTGAATTGCACAACTATAGAAAATGAGCTTTTAGCGATTGTTTTTGGTTTTTAAAAATTTAGACCATGTCTGGTAGGATCAAAAGAAACTATTTTTATTGATCATGCACCGATTCACTACCTACTAGCGAAGAAGGATGCAAAGCCAATACTTATCAGATTGATGCTCCTGTTGCAAGAATTTTATTTGGAGATCAAAGACAAGAAAGGTTCGGAGAGCTATGTTGCAGATCATTTGTCAAGAGTTGAGCAAACAAAAGATACGCTGCAGCAACCTGAAATTTGAGACTGCTTTCCAGATGGGCAATTACTTACAATAGCTCAAATTTTTTATGTTGAATTACCTTGGTTTGCAGATATTACCAACTATTTGGCTGCAGGTATATTACCACTAGATTTGACGAAGCAACAATTGAAGAAATTTCTTCATGAAGTACGCTTCTATTTCTGGCATGATCCATTTGTTTATAGGCAGTGTGCTGATGGAATTGCGAGAAGATGTGTACCTCAATCGGAAGTTCCAACAATCCTTGAGCATTATCACACAACACCTTATGGAGGGCATTTTGGAGGACAAAGGACCATAGCCAAAACATTGCAATCTGGATTTTTTTACCATCAATGTTCAAAGATGCTTACATATTTAGCAAAACATGTGATAAATGGCCAAGGAAAGGCAATATTGGAATCAAGGATGAGATGCCACTGACTTCCATTTTGGAGATAGAGTTGTTTGATGTTTGGGGGATTGATTTTATGGGTCCATTTCCCCAATCGAATGGCAACTTATACATTTTGCTTGTTGTTGACTATGTGTCAAAGTGGGTAGAGGCAATTGCTTGTGCCCTTAATGATGCAAAAACAATTTCAAAATTGCTTCAGAAAAACATTTTTACTCGTTTTAGAATACCACGAGTTCTAATAAGTAATGAGGGATCTCATTTTAATAATAGGATCCTTAGTAATTTATTAGAAAAATATGGTGTTAAGCATAGACTCTTAACCCCTTATCACCCACAAGCTAATGGCCAAGCAGAGGTCTCAAATAGAGAGATTGAGGGTACCCAAGAAAAGGTTGTTAACCCAACTAAGAAAGATTGGTCTTTTAGGTTACCAGATGCACTTTGGGCTTACAAAACCACATTCAAAACACCTTTAGGAATGTCTCCTTATAGGTTTGTTTATGGAAAAGCATGCCATTTACCTTGAGTTAAAGCACAAAGCATTATGGACTTTAAAGAAACTCAATTTTGACACCACTGCTACTGCAACAATGAGATTCATACAACACAATGAATTGGAAGAGCATCGTCACTTTTCTTATGAAAATGCAAAAATTTACAAGGAGAAAACAAAAGTCTGGCATGTTAAAAGATTGATCCCAATGAAATTTGAGAAAGGTCAACAAGTACTATTGTATAATTCGAGACCTAAATTGTTTCTTGAAAAATTAAAGTCTCGATGATCTAGACCTTTTACCATTTCAGACGTTTTCCCATATGGAGTTGTTATGTTGAGAGATGAAAATAATGTGAGAAGCTTTAAAGTCAATGGACAAAGAATAAAGCATTACTGGGGAGAGAACTTTCTTAGGAAATGTGCTTCTCTCCAATTGCTAGAACCTTGATCGAACAAGAACATTGCGGGAGCAATATCTGAGGATAACATTAAATTAATTTCTGCTCCTTTTCTTTTTACTGTTTTGATTTTTTTTTTTTTAATTCAGAAAAATGTTTTAGAGGATTTTTGCACTTAATTTACAGACTAGATTAGATTCATTTTTATTCTAATCCATTTGTTTAACTTGGTTTTGTTTTGTTGAATTGTGAATTTACATTTCATTTGATTCTAATCATGGGCGGAATTTCGAAAAATAAATATTTCCATTTTGAATTTAAATTGCATAATTATCTCAACTTAACTTATTCTCAATTTGATTCTATCTGTTTATTTGTGTAGATAGTTATGGAAAAATAAAAGAGAGATCACACAGATTGAGGCAGCAGATATCCTGAGGAGAGAGAACAAAATTTTCGTTTAAATTCAAATTTCACCTGTTGTAATAAATGCTCTAATGGTTATATTGCAGGGCGTAGATATTTTCATAGACTAGTAATAATTTCTTGCCGTTGGGATTTTATTTTGATTTTATCACTCCGAAAATAATTGTTGTATGAATAAATTAAGTTGCTTTTTTAAATAATACTTCATGACTAATTATCCCTCTAATCTATAGCATATATATTCATAATTAGTCTTCTTCATTCTTATTTCACAACACTTTCTTCTTTATTTCGCAAGAAATCTTTGAACTTTTCTATGATCATGGCTCCAAAGACCAGAACTAGGAAGCTATGCGATTTCGATGAGGACTTTTTATTGGATTCCATAGCCACTCCACCCACAGAAGAGATCATTCTGCTAGTATTGGAGGAAACCATTCCTTCACCACCACTAAAGAAGAAAGACAAAAAGAGGACATTCAAGAAGATTAATGTCGTATTGCACAGTCTAGTTCCGGTTAAATCTATTATTCAAGAGGTAGTAGCTGCAGTTCAAGAAGAAGACGATGAACACACTACACCAATAGCTGAACCAGAAGGCCAATCAGAGGAAATATTTGAACCTCAACAAAAGAAAAAACAAGAACTCATACCACTTGTTGCAGAAATAGCAAACGAAGAAGATGAATCACATGTCCAAGAAGAACCTGTTGTCGTAGAACCCATGGCAAAATAGACGCTTGTTCCATTTCCGAGTACACCGAAGAGGAAAAAGAAGTCAAGAAAGAAAAAGAACTTGACACCACCAGAAGAACCTAAAATTGAAGAATCTGTTCAAGCGCAATCCAATGTCAAGAAAGCTAAACGCAAAGGGAAAAAACCCATGCCAAACCTAATGTTGAAGCATCAACTTCCCATCTAAAGTCGATTGGTCGATGAGGCTGCTAGATGTCGCTATGAGGATAACAAGAAGCGAGACTTCCTGGCCGAGCGATTGTTCATGGAGCAATGTGAAAAACTTCCTTGATTTATCTTCACAGTGATCACTAGCCACTCTTGGGAATATTTTTGTTGAAAATCGAAGGCTGGTAGTATAGGAATAGTGCACGAGTTCTACATCAATTTGGATGAGAATAATGAATATGAAACGATCGTCCGAGGAGTGCTAGTTGACTATTCGCTAGGAGCAATCAACAACGTCTATCACCTTTAAGACTTCCCACACACTGTCTTTAATAAGATAACTAACGCTCCATCATTGGAGCAATTAAACGTTGCAATTCAAGAAGTTGGCATTGAAAAAGCATAGTGGCGTGTCTCCTCAACAGATGCGAGAACCTTTCAATCTACATTCCTATGGACGAAAGTAAGTATATGGCTGTCATTTCTCAAGCTCCGTTTATTAACAGTAACCCATGACTCTACGATTAAGAAAGATAGAATTCTCTTCATTTTTTCTATTCTTTGCTCCCTCAGTAGTGACGTTGGAAAGACAATAGCACCAGAGATTTATCTATGCTGAAGAAAGAAGTTAGGTAAATTGTTTTTCCAAAATACTATCACAGCATTGTGTAGGAGGGACGGTGTTCAAGTCTACCAAGATGACAGTCCCTCGATTTACAAGGGAGTGATCGACATGCCCAATATTGTACAACTAAGGAGGAATAAAGGTTCAACAAGAGCAAGAGGATTGTTGAGTGCGTTTCACAGGGTGCTAGAGCATGTAGAGACCGTGATGGGTCGTCTAGAATTTTAGGAAAGACAGTGCTAAACTTACTTGAGTTACGCATGACGAAGAGACATTGCCCTTAAAATGACAATTCAGGCAAACTTCACGAAACCATTCGATAAAGGCTTTCCTGCATTTCCTGATGACCTAATGAACCTTTAGGTACAACCACCTTTTGTCCACCATGAAGATGAAGATGATGAAGAACCAGAGCCTCTACATGAAGACTGATCATGGACCCTACTGTTCCAGAACGATTTTGTCTATTCATCTCTCTCATTTAAAAAAATTATGTTGATGTTGTTTCTTTTTATTTCTTGCTACTGATGCTTGTTTTTATTTTTCTTCCGTCTGCTTGTTATGAACATCCCCTTATATTTTGAATCCCAATTTTGTAAACCACTACACTAAAATTAATGAAATTCTGGGAGGGTTTGGGGAAACAAAGGTTTCGCTGCAACAATCTAGCTATATTGCGCACTAACATAACTCTAACAGAGTAAATGAATTGATCTAGCAACTTAGACAATTATGAGTCTTTTGGTAGAAGACAACATTTGACTAGTATGAGAACCTTAGTTTTTATCTTTTCGGGTTGAAAACGTATTGAATTAGAGTCTTTCTACATAAATAAGCCCACTTATTTTGCATAGTCTTGAGAATCTACTGATAGTATAGTTGATCCCTGGGGAAACCTTGCTCCCGCAATTAGAGGAACATTTGGTTTGCCCAATCAAACTTGTCTAGATTGCCTTAGACTAAGTTTGGGATTTTTCCCTCTTATTTACTGCTTAGCACATTGGGAATAATGTGCATTTTAAGTTTGGGGATGTAAAGTCCATTTGGTAGTTATTTTTCTTTTTGTACTTGATTGAATAAATTTTTTTACAAAATATGCATTCCTCTATTCTTGGTAGTACACTCCTCTTCCTTTAGACACTTGTGTTCTTCCTTAAAATCAGGAGCTAAAGGTGAATATTCAGTTTAAAAAGATGTAGAAAAAGGGAATTAAATTGGATGAGTGCTGCTTCGATGTTACTGTATCTTAGAACAGGAAGGCTTACTACCAAAAATATGAATGAAATTCTTGATTTAAACTAAAATCTAAGGGATTCAAAGGTAGGAGAGAGATAGAAATAAAATGAGATTCTGATTGAGGGATTGTAGAGCAAGGTTGATGATTTAGAAGTTAGCTAGATAAGAGGTAGAGGCTTTAAAATAAGAAAAATATGTTGCTTATGCAGAACTATGAAGGAAGATAAGGTATTGACCTAAAGAAGATGAAGACAGCTTGATAGTTGATATTCTTTTACAGAATTGTTTATTTTGCTACAAGATTTTGTTTGCCAGATCATTTGTTTTGTTCTCTCAAAAGTTTTGAAGCATTATTCGAGGATGAGCAATAGTTCAAGTTTGAAAATTTTGATAACTCTTCGAAAGAGAGTTATTTCGAGTCTTTTAGGAGAGATTTCATCTTATTCTTGAAAATATTTGCCTTTGATTCATGAAGTAATTGCTTGAATTGTCT
>JAOANK020635578.1:0-11698 GCA_026257165.2 Telfairia occidentalis
AACCTTACTGAATAACTTCAATAACAACTTTATTAACAATAGAATGTGTTTACAAGCCATTCGAGTTTTAGGACATATACACCCAACATCTTGCACTAACATTTGGTGTTATATATTGGGTTGAGTAAGTTTATAGCCTATTTTCCATTCCACCACATCAATTACTAAGATGTTTGATAGCAATAGCGTCCAAGGATCAACTAAATTTTGGGCAGTAGGAAATGAAGGACTGGATTCATCTCCCTTCCTTTGTAGCTCCAAACAATCCTCTGGCCCATCCTTCGAAGGGGACGACGAGAAAAATTCTACCTTGCAAGAGGTCGAAAAAGGAACTCTGATTCCTTCCAAGCCTCGGTCAGTGGGATGAAAGTTTAGATGAAGAAGGTGATACATCTTCTATTTTGTGGTAGACCGCTACGATAATAGAGTCCAAGGGTCAACTAAAGAAATCGACTTAATGTCAATTGGAGAGAGCCCTTTGGAAGGGGAAAATGTTAGCAAGGGAGAGTGGTGGGATGGAAAACTGAGGCCAATCTTAGAATCTATCCGAGTAGACATCCACGATGCTTAAAAGTTTACAACCAAAGGCAGAAGTCCACCGCCCCATTCAGAAGATCATAAGGACATTTGCAACTGCAAATCGATCAATTTAAGTAAGCAATTGAAATCCTGAGTGATAGCTATTTTGTACATTCAGAAGCCACTCCCTTCCAACCTACCTTTGAAGAGCAAGTTCAACAAGTTAACGGGAGAGCAAAAATAGGAGCTTTGAAATGAGCTTGGGGGCCAAGGTTGAGGTCGGTAGGGCAAAGCCCACTTCGCTCAAGCCTTGCCCAAGTTTATTTATGACTCCTTCACCAACAACATCTTATCTTAAAAGCCCCAAATATGGACATGTTAAAGGACCCCACCATAAAGAAGTATAACGGGGTCAAAGATTTGGTTGAACACGTGGACACGTACTGATAGTAGGTGGACGGAAATGTCAAGTCGATGAAGAGTCCCTTCTTCAACTTTATGTGGATAGGGGAAGACACAGGCGTGGTTCTGATATCTTTCAAAGAACAACATGTCGTCTTTCTCAGATCTTGCAACTCTCTTTGGTTACATATTATCGAGAGCAACGCTAATGGAAGGCCACTCATACACCTCCTCACCCTACGACATTAGGATAAGGATTACACCTCAAGGTTCAAAGCAGAATACTTTAGCGTAGAAAGTTGCTTCGATGATATGACCTGTTAGTTCTTCATTGCAGGGGTAATGGAAGTGCAGCTGATCTAGGTGCTAGGAAAAAAATACGTCACTTGTTAAAGATGTGTGTTCATAAGGTAGAAGTAATGTTGGCACAAAGGTACGAAAAGCGAAAAAGGTAGAACTCGTACACACTCCCTCATTATGAAAGGAAGGGCCTTTTAGCTATTAGATGTACGCAATCTTAGCAAAGCATAGCTCAGCTCAACTTGAAACACACTCGGACTTACTATTAATTTAAGTTTTGGAGTGTACGTGGCTTAGTTCCATATCGGTGCGAAGTTTTATTTTTCAAGTTCTTTTTAGCTGATTAATAGTTCAGCTCGAACTAAACATCAACAATTTGCCTTGTCTAGAATCTTACATCAACATTTGGCTCCTAATCTGGGTCGAGAAAGTTTATAGCTAGTTGTCTACCATGTCACATAGTTACGAAGTTGTCGGATGGAAATAGCTCCATCAAGGACATTGGTTCTGATGGACAGCACAACACACCCCATGATGCTCCGTGAGAGGAAAGAAGTACCAAATTATTCCCTTTTCTGCAGTAGCTCGAAAGGAGCCTCCGTCCCTACCTAAATGGAGGATGAGCAAAACTCCACCTTACAAGAGGTGGGAGAAGGGGGCGATGACGACCCTCGAAGCTAGGTCGATGAGACGAAAGATCGAATGAAAAAGGTGATACAACTTATATACTGTCATCTGGCTGCCACGTCAATCGGAGAAATCGACCTAAGGCAACTGGAGAGAGACCGTCGAAAGGGAAAAGCATTGGCTGCAGACTACGCTCGAGAGGGAAATTGAGGCCAACATAGAATCTATCTAAGTAGATCATCCTCGATCTCCAAAAGTTTGCCACTAAGGGCGGTAAACACTTGCTCCATCTAAGAGACTTAAGTGACTTTCATAACAACAAACTGATTGATTTGAGTAAATAATTGAAATCCTAAATGGTTGGTACCCACTAAAAAAACTCGGAAGCCATCCCCTTCCAACCTTTCGTGGAATAGCAAGTTCAACAAGCTAAAGGGGAGTAGAAAAAGGAGCTTTAAAATGAGATTGAGGGCCAATGACGTGATTGGCAGGGTAGAACCCACTTCTCCCAAGCCCTGCCCAAATTTATCCAGGACCCCTTCAACCCTAATATCTTGGAGGCCCTATATTCGAACAAGTTCAAAGTCCCCACCATAGACAAGTATAATGGGTTCAAAGATCTATTGGAACAGGGAAATGTATTAAGAGTAGATGGGGGACTATGCGAATCCAATGAACTGGTGAGCCTTCAATCTTATACTGATGGGGCAGGCTCAAGCTTGGTTATTAATCTTCTAAAGGGAAGCATTTTGTCTTTCTTAGAACTTACAACCCTTTTTGTCGACAAATTCTCAAAAGGCATGATAATCAGAAGCCAGTCACACACCTTACCGTACGGCAATAAGAGAATGGGTCCTGAAGAGACTACATTGCCATGTTCAAAGAAAAATACATCCACATGGAAAGTTTCATCGATGATAAGGATGACTCATTTTTCATCCTTGGGCTAATGGATGATTTGTCATTAATAAGTTGCCTTGTCTAGACTTTTACATCAACATTGGTGTCAAATATTGGGTCGAGTAAGTTTACCGTCGGTTCTTACCATTCTACCCAATTACTAAGATGTTTGAGACCAATAGCTTCAATGGGGACCTCAACTGCGATCGACACCGCACCAACGGGCCACACAATGTTGGGCATTAGGAAACGAAGGATAAGATTCTTCTCCTTCTCCAGCGGCTTCAAACGACCCTTTGCGCCCTCCAAGCATCCATCCAAGCCTAGGTTAGTGGGATGAAAGACCAGATGAAAAAGGTCATACATCTTTTATTTTGTAGTAGACTGATATGACAATGGCGTCCAAGGATCAGTTGCAGAAATTGGCGAAACGTCAAATTGTGATGGTTGGGGAGAGCGATGAGAAAGGAAACTGAGGCCAACCTTATAATCTATCCATGCAGACATCCTAGAGCCTCAGAAGCCTACAACCATGGGCAGAATTCCTCGCCTCCATTTGTAAGATATGAGGGACATTTTTAGTGGAAGGCCGGTCAATTTGAGTAAGCAGTTGAAATTTTGAGGGACAACTTCTCAATCGATACATTTGGAAGCCATCACCTTCCAACCTACCTTCGAAGAGCGAGTTCAACAAGCTAAAGCAAGAGCAAAAAGAGGAGCTTTGAAACGAGTTGGGGGTCTAAATCCAGACAGGCCAGGCAATGCCTACTTTGCTCTAGCCCTGCTCAAGTTTATCCAGGAGCCCTTCACCATCAACATCTTGGAAGCCCCAAATTTGGACATGTTAAACGTTTCCACCATAGACAAGTATAACGAGTTCAAAGATCTGCTTTTGTTTCCCTATATCAATGCTCACATTCATTTTAAATAATTTGTCATTAGCTTTTCCTTTTCTGGTAAAGTAGCTTCTCATATTTTAGGGCTGTAAATGTTGAAGAATACATCACACCATTACACATCCACTAGACATTCACCCCATTAAAAACATTTACAATCATGCTAATATTGGTTCACGCTATATTCTCTCGACATAGCATGTATTGAGTGGATAAATTGTTTTTATGTTTAAGAATTTTAAGAATTCAATTGTGAGATGATTTTCAATTTTAAAGCTTCTGGAGCTCCATAATTCTTGCCAGAGTTCATGCATTAACTTTGATATTCTGGTATATGTATCAATAGATTTTATCAGTCTCGGAATATCTAGTTGCCCTCCCTAATGCCCAAGTTGTCTCACCCTTTTTTTTTTTTGTAAGAGACGAGATGTATATTAATAAAGAAAGGGGAATGTACAAAAATGGAGATGAGATATCCCCAGAAGCCAAGGGGTTACAAAAGGCCTCCCAATTGGCATAAATCTGTGTAAAGTTATAATTAGACAAATATGTATAGCGGGAACACCAAGAGGAGTGAAACTTGACTAGCTCCTAAATGCCATTCATAGAACTTTCTTCCCCTTGAAAAGCTCTCAAAGTCCTCTCATGTCATAATTTCCCAGAAGGACTGCCCTTGCATTGAGCCATAGGATTTTGGCCAATCCAAAAAGTAGGTGCCATAAATAAGCTGAAACAAACCATCAGAATTGTGTTTAGGGGCAACCCATGACAAATTGAAGTTTAAAGGCTTGTTCCATCACTCTTGTGCAACTGAACACAAAGAAAAGAGGTATTGAGATTCTTCCGAATCTTTTTTACCCATCACACTCCAGTTAGGATACAAAGCCCAAGATGGCATCCTTCTTTGCGGCTTCCTGTAGGTGTTGAGTTTCTCTGAAGCAAACAACCAAAGAAACACTTTGACCTTCTCTAGGACTTTCAATTTTCAGATGAGCTTAATGTAGGGACCACATAAATCACCATTGTTGATGCTGAGCGCATTAACCATCGATTTAACAGAAATAAGCCATCTTTCTCAAGGGTTCAAAATTTTTTAGCTTCATCATTGAGGCTGTGAGAGATCTCGAAAAGAAAATCCATTCATCAATCTCCCTTTCAGTGAAACTTCTTGTATACTGAAGGTTTCAACCAGAAGAGGCTGCTGACCATTAATCTGAAATGTGGTAGTTTTTGGAGTTAACCACCTAATAGAGCCTTAGAAAAATTGTCTGAAGTGAGGTGTTAATAAGCCAGCTGTCTTCCAAAATCTGGTTGTCCCCTCTTCCAACTTGAATTATGTCCTTTACATCAGCTTGCAATTTTATTCCAAAGCCTCTTGAACCTATAATTAGTTCTCAGCATAGGAACCCAAATATCATTGAAAGCTTCATATCTGCTAGCAATCATAGCTCTCTGAAGTGCATTCTTCTCATGTACCTCTAGCCCCAGTTAGCTAAAATAGCACAATTCTTGTCTTTAATGTTAACTACTCCCTGCCCTCCTTTACCACTACTGGAAGGGAAGTAATATTCCGGTTCGCATGGTTGCACGAGCTTCCATCTTTAGGCCCTTTCCACAAGAAGTCTCTAATTACTTTCTCTCATCTCTTTGATGGTGGACACTTGAAGACAGATTAGAAATAGAGAGGAAAGCTAGAAAGAATTGCATTTATCAAGGTGCGCCTACCTCCTCTCGAAAAGGTGAAATTTTTCCACGTCTCTAACCTGGCTTGGATTTTTCTTCTATTGGATCCCAAAAGCTTGCTTTTTTAGTCGGTTCACTCTTAGGCATACCTTAGTAAGTCACCAACCAAGTTGCCACGTTGAGGCCTAGGAAGATGTCATTGCCTTTACCATTTTTTCATTGATGTTTATGCCAACAATAGTTAATTTTGTGTGATTGATTTTCAGACCTAAAACATCCTCAAAATATTTGACAACCTCAATCAAATTTGTTACCATTTTCTCGTCCATATATGAGAAATGGAGGGTATTGTCAACAAATTGCAAATGGTTGATGTGGATGCGGTTCATGCCTATGGTGAAACCTTTGAGACACCTGTCAGCAATCCTTTTATCCAAGAGACTGCTAAGAACAATGGCCACTATCATGAAGAGGGAAGGTGCAAGAGGATCTCCTAGCCTAAATTCCCTTTAAGCTTTTATAAGCCCTCTCGGTCTTCCATGGATCAGAATAGAGAATGGAGAGTGTAGTATTAGATATAAGACCAGCTCCATGAAATCCATTTCCTCCCAAAACATTTTTTTTTTCAGGCACCTTTCCTCTTCTGCAAGACAACACATCAAATTGTTTCAGTTCCACACACCAAAGACATTCAAGCCTTCCATTTCTGCACTAGTTGTTTTACCAATTCAATTATCCTTTTTATAACTGAAGCACCTTTTAGCAAACAACATATTTGTCCTCTCTTCCATCCCACAGGCTATGGCTACATTTCCCAAAAGTTTATTTTTCTGGATAAAAGTGTTTTCCAAAAAAATACAATAAAATAAATTAATTAAAAAGAAAGAAAAAGCTACAGTTCATAGATGGTGAACCTTGGTATTTGTGTTTATTATATTTTTTGTTTACATTTTCATACATGAAAATCGTTAGACGTGTTTATGCACAGGATGACATTTTGCAAGTAATATAGAAGGGTGTCATAGTAAGAAAATTTTAGCTTTTGGTTAATGTTATACACAAACTGAAAAATCATAAGGTTATACATAGATTGAAAAATCATACATACTGCATTCATATGTCATACATATACATATATGTACATGCAAAATTGTGTATGCTAGTTTGTATACAGTGATTTCTGTTCATTTGCTGTAAGAAAACATCCTTTATAAATTTTTTTCTGGTTGGTGTCTTGTTGCTTCAACAGATTGGCATTGAGAGGTTAGAGAACCGTAAAGCATTGGCCAACATATGGTCGGACATGGTATTTGGGATCTCATTAATCATTCTTTTGTACTTCAATCAAAGTAAAGTAAGTTGCAACCTGCGCTCTCCCTTCTGGCTTTTATTAGTATAATTATAATGTTATAAAATGGTTACCCTTTGTCATCATAACATTATTTTCAAATCACCATAAAAGTAATGAAAGCTCAATATCTTTGAGAGAGGGAATTGAATAAATACTAACAGAAAGTTTTCTTCATTTTTTTTTAATTTTTTTTAATTTTAACAAGAAACAACTTTTCATTGATATAATGAAAAGTTAAAAATTTTCAAAGGAAACAAACTTGCAAAGGGAGTGAAAGCGGTAAAAAATCTCAAAAAGTTGAGAAAGTAAATTTAAAAAATCTCAGAAATGGAATGGTCCATAAAGCTTATTGGCTTGAAACAACTCGATCTTCATTCTTCTTGGAAACCTCCCTTGATCCACCCATCCTGATAAATAAAACTTGATACCCACGGCCTCTTCTTTAATTACCTATCCTTGATTGTATTTCTCCTTTATTTTGCGAATCGCTTTATTAAATGAACATACCAAATGGCACCATCCTAGGTGGGTGGTGTCGACACACGGTCACTTTAACTCAATGACCCAAATTTCAAACCCTAGCCTCAATTGGGAGCGAAGAAACCCGAACAACAATCTAAACCCTAGGAGAGTTCTGATACGATGTAATAGTGATTAGGAGAAAATATGTTGTCTTATTCTATAGAGAATGTCGTTATATGTAGGTACACTAGAGAACCCTAATTTAAAAAATATACAATTACTATAAAAGACAAATACATAACAACACACACATATATATATATCATAACACTAAAATCAAACTAGATCTAAAAGTATTTTCTTGAAACTTATGCTTGAATTTAGGTCAAAGAACAATGGAGGCTTTCAATTTGGATTTGTTTTCTTTTAAATTGAGCTTTCTTGAACATCTACCTTCCACGTTGGGTTTGTGTTTGCAATCAATGCCCTCTATTGAAGCTATCACCATATCTTAAGATAAATTTCATATTTTCTTAGGTGCGGTGTATTTCTACTTGTGATAATTGTTCTTGGATTTTATGATATTGAATACATGACCACTTTACATAGTAAACTACACATTTTTGTTATCAATTAGATATATTGATAGTCTCGTTACATATCAAACCACACATTTTAGTTATTAAGTAGATATATAGGCTTAAAGAAGGAATCATGAGTAGTACTACTTGTTAATTGTGAGTGCTTTGACATTTGTGAAGGATGCCATGGTAGTTTGTCTCGCCAAAATATTCGGTTCTACTATAAACATTCTTCGATGTGCCAGCAGGTCAATTCATGCCTCATTCCCCGTTTCTTGAATCTTTGTAAATTGTTATGTACTTTCTATCACTTGTATGATGATGTTCAAGTTAGGTGTCAACAATTCTTCTTTTGGCTCGGAACCCTTAAATTTGACCAAATCATGGAGTTAGCTGGTATTTATATTATTTCATTTGCTTCTTTCCTCAATATTTTAAATTTTTTTATGGGTTTAATAAATTTCTACGATTCATTTGCCTATCTTAAATTTAGTTATTATTAATAATTTTCAACATTTTAGCAGTTCAACCTTCGACTCATTTTTTTCTTTTCATTTTTTCATTTTTTAACTTAATTAATGATTTTTTTGCAGTATTCATTTGCATTTATATTAGACTATGATTTATATGAAAACTTCATTTCCTTCTTTAAGTTTTGGATATTCATTTTGTTGATAGGTATTTTGTTGTATTTCAATTTTCAAAACACGTTGTTTTTTAATGCTTATTTAGAAATTTTTAGGGTCATTCATTTAGAATATAATTTTTCATTTGCAAAAACAATTTCGAGAGCCTTTAGAATTTTTTGTTTGTTTGCAATGTGTGATGTGTGATATTAATATTGATATTCATACAAAACCCTTTTTACTTAGTGTTATGGGTGCAATGTCAGCTTTTAGTTTGTGGCACACTCTCTTGATGCCACGTGTCGGTAAGCTGGCATGACCGATGTTTGACCCTCGAGCAGGCCACATCTTGGAAGGCGCGTGTTCCCAAGGTAGAAATCTGGTCAGCACAATGGTTTGGGAGGTAGAAAAGGTGGAGCTTGTTCATATGCCCTTTCTTAATTATGAAAAGGACCATCGGCCATTAAAGGTTCGCAATCCTAGCTTAACTTTGTTTTGCTTGACACTAGCTCAAGCTAAGTACTTACTTAAGTTTTGGAGTATACATGGCTTAGCAACAACATCGATGTGAGATTCTTTCTTGCAGGTTCTCTTACGCCAATCAACTGTCCAGCTTGGATCTGTCACATAACTCGCCTTGTCTAGAATCTTGCACTAACATTTGGTGCCATATGTTGGGTCGAGTAAGCTTATAGCCAGTTGTTTTCCTTTCCACCTAGTTACTAAGATGTTTGAAAGCAATAGCTTCAACGAGGACCTCAACCCCGATCAACACCACACGATGTTGGACATTAGGAAACGAAGGACCGGATTCATCTACCTTCCTCAATAGCTCCAAACGACCCTCTGCCCTTCCTAACGGGATGACGAGAAAAACTTTGACCTACAAGAGGTCGAAAAAGGGGCGATGATTGCCCTCCAAGCCTAGGTTGATGGGATGAAAGACAACATGAAGAAGATGATACATTTTTTATTGTCCAGTAGACTGCTACGATAATGGCATTTAAGGGTCAGCTAGAGAAATTGACTAAATGTCAATTGGAAAGGGAAAATGCTAGCAGAGGAGAGCAGTGGGAAGGGAAACTAAGGCCAATCTCATAATCTATCCAAACAGACGTCCACGACCCTCAGAAGTCTACAACCATGGGTAGAAGCCTCCCGCCCTATTCAGAAGATCATAATGACATTTGTAAAGGCAAATCAGTTGATCTGAATAAACAATTGAAATCCCGAGTGATAGCTACTCGGTACATTCGGAAGCCACCCCCTCCCAACCGACCTTTGAAAAGCGAGATCATCAAGCTAAAGCAGAAGCAGAAATAGGAGCTTTGAAATGAACTCGGGGACCAAGATTGAGATTGGTAAAGCAAAGCCAACTTCGCTCAAGCCTTTCTCGAGTTTATTCATGACTCCTTCACTAACAACATCCTAGAAGCCCAAATATGGACATGTTGAAGGTCCTCCCTCCTCAATAGACAAGTATAATGGGTTCAAAAATATGTTGGAACACGTGGGCACGTATTGATAGTAAATGGGCGGCAATGCCAAGTCGATGAAGGGTCCGTCCTTCAACCTTATGTGGATAGGGCAGGTTGAGACGTGGTTCTGGTATGTTTAGAAGAGAAGCATTCCGTCTTTCTCAGATTTTGCAACTCTCTTTGGTGATAAATTCTTGAAAGCAACGCTAATCGAACGCCACTCACACACCTCCTCACCCTACGTTAGGACAAGGACTACACTACAAAGTTTACAACATAATACCTCAGCGTAGAAAGTTGCTTCCATGATACGACCTGTTTGTTCTTTATTGCAAGAGTAATGGAAGTGTAGCTGATATGCTAAGAAAAGACCTCACCAATTGTTAAAGACGTGTTTGCACGGTAGAAGGCACATTGGCACAAAGGTATAGAAAGCGAAAAATGCAGAACTCGTCCACACACTCCCTCATTAGCTATTAGATGTATGCAATCTTAGCTCAGCTCAGCTCAGCTCAGCTTGAAACACACTTGGACTTGCTACTAATTTAAGTTTTTGAGTGTATGTGGCTTAGCACCACACCGGTGGGAGGTTTTATTTTTCACATTCTCTTTAGTTGATTAATATTCCAGTTTGAACCAAACATTAGCAATTTGCCTTGTCTAGAATCTTACATCAACATTAGGCTCCAATTGTGGATCGAGAAAGTTTATAGCCAGTTCTCTACCCTGCCACCTAGTTATGAAGATGTCAGATGGATATAGCTCCATTAGGGACCTCAGCCCTAATGGATGCTGCACAACGCACCCGACGATGCTCGGTGTGAGGAAACGAAAGACCAGATTCTCCCATCTTCTGCAGTAGCTTGAAAGGAGCCTCCATCCCTACTTGCGGAGGACGAGCAAAACTCCAACTTGCAAGAGGTTGTAGAAGGGGGCAATGACGACCCTCGAAGCCAGGTCGATGAGATGAAAGATCGAATGAAAAAGGTGATACAACTTATATACTGTCAGCAAGCTGCCACGACAATGACGCCCAAGGGTCAGTCGGAGAAATTGACCAAAGGCAACTAGAGAGACATGTTCGAAAGGGGAAAGCGCTAGCTGGGGACTACGATCGAGAGGAAAATCGAGGCCAATATAGAATATATCTAAGCAGATCATCCTAAACCCCTAAAAGTCTACCACCTAGAGCACTAATCCCCTGCTTCGTTTGAGAGACTTGTGGGACTTTCATAACGACAAACTGATCAATCTAAGTAAATAGTTGAAATCCTAAATGCTTGGGACCCACTAAAAAATTTTGGAAGCCATCCCCCTCCAACCTTCCATGGAATAACGAGTTCAACAAGCTCATGAGGAGTAGAAAAAAGAGCTCTAAAATGAGTTTGAGGGCCAAGGTCGTGATTGGCAGGGTAGAACTCACTTCTCCCGAGCACTACTCAAGCTTATCCATGTCCCAGTCGATTATGGGTTATTTTATGCATTTAAAGAAGACGTATGCAGAACTGAATATGCTTATGCCATTTAGTACAGATATTAAAGTTCAACAAGCTCAACGTGAAAAGATGGTTGTTATGTGTTTTCTACATGGCCTTTTACCTGAATTTGCGATGGCCAAAGCACAAATCTTTTCTGCCTTAGAGATAACTTCTTTACAAGATGCCTTTAGTAGAGTTCTTCATACTGAAAATCCTCAATCAGGCTCATTCGACTCATCTGTTTCTCAACCCAACAGCGTTTTACTCAGCAAGCACAATGATGTCAGAGGTCATAATGGAGTGAGTACAAATATTTAGAGGACTGGTTATGATAATCGGAGACATGACTCTCAAGACTCTCAGAGACCTAGTTCAGATATTGTCTGTAATTATTG
>JAOANK020635778.1:0-11696 GCA_026257165.2 Telfairia occidentalis
TTTATTTTGGCAATTAATTTAGAAATATATTTCATGCTTTAAATTATTATTAATTGTTGTTAAGATTGATATGATTTATTATCTCCTATTTATTTATCAATCCTATTTGTAGAATTAATTAGAGTTCTTATAAATTGTTTTAAAAAGTGTATTAATTTGTTAAATTGGGCCCAGTTAGGAAAAAGTTTATTTAATCTTTAATTAACCCTATTCACCCCCTCTCTAGGGTTGCCATACCGATCCAACAGCACTGAGAATGTGCCAAATCAGTAGAAACCCAATTTCAATCGTTGGAACATTCAATCAAATCGAGCGACTCCTAGCTACACTCCATGTTTTCAACCTTACAGTAAGCAAAACTAGCGAAGAAATAGTTAAGGAATCAGACTATACCCGGTACCTCCTTAGAAAGGTTGATGAAGGAGTACATAGTAAAGAATGATGTTGTAATCCAAAGCAAACAAGCATCATTGAAGAATTTGGAGATGCAGATGGGTCAATTAGCCACTGCATTGAAGAACATACCTCATGAAAAATTACCATCTAATACAGAAAATACAGATAGGGAGGGAAACGAACAGGTGCAAGCTATAGAATTAAAAAGTGGATGATTGTTAGTGGAAATCAATGTACAGTACAAAAAAAAAAAGTTGTGGATAACAATGCAAATAACATTGAGGTTGAGAAAGGGAAGGAAGAGCAGACAGGAATTCAAACTGATAAGTTACCAGTTTCAGTGGAAAGAGAGAAGGATGTAGAAATAGAAGACCCCACGAAAGGAACATCCTCAGAAGAGGGTGCCAACAGTAAAGTGAAGGTGAATCCTACTTTTTAAACCATCACTCGCTACTTTTCCACTAAGATTGAAGAACAACGATCAAAAGCACAAATTTAGGATGTTTCTGGATGTTCTAAAATAGCTCAATATAAATATTCCCTTGCTAAAAGCTCTTGAGCAAATGCTCTCTTATGTCAATTTCTTGAAAGATATTCTAACAAAGAAGAAGAGGTTAAGGGAGTATAAAACAATAGCTTTAACTGAAGGATTCCTCCCAAAGTGAAAGACTCTTGAGCATTCACCACTTGAGTTCCTATAGGTAGAAAAGAACTAGGGAGAGTTTTATCTAACCTAGGAGCAAGCATAATTTGATGCCTTTATCAATTAATAAAAAATTTGGGATAAGGAGAAGCAAAACCAACTACTGTGTCCCTACAGCTTGCTGATAGGTCTATTACATACCCAGGAGGAAAAATAGAAGACATACTAGTTCAGGTTTGATGGATTCATTTTCCCTTTTGATTTTATCATATTGAACTATGGGGCCGATAAGAAGGTTCATGTTATCCTTTGGTGCCCTTTCCTTGCCACTGGGGGAGTTTTAATAAATGTGTAGGAAGGAGAGCTCACAATAAGAGCTCATGATCAGTAGGTGACTTTCAGTGTTTTGATTGCTATGAGGTGTCTTTCGGATTTGGAGGAGTGTTCTGCAATTTAGGTCATTGATAATTTAGTTCAAAGAGTTTTGGAGAAAAGTAGTAATGATTAGTATGACAGGAAGTTTGGGAGAATTGAGTTTATTGAGGCAAAAATGGGGGATTGTAATGTTGCAATAGAGAACAAATTTTTTGAGTTATAAAGTACTAAACATTTTGAATCCCTTGAATTATCAGATAGTCAAACCAAGCCTGTGAAGTCATCACTCCTTGAAGCCATTGATCTAGAAATGAAGTGATTACCTGACCATCTCAAGTATACTTACTTAGAGGAAGGAGAAACTTTTCCCATCATCATCTCCATGACTAAGGAAAATGAAGAAGCCTCATTGTCCTTGTTGAAGCAGCATAAAGTTGCAATAGGTTGGACCATAGTTGACATTAGAGGATGGAAATTTCAAATTTGTTAGGCAGTAAAGAAGACTAAATCTGGCAATGAAAGAATTTGGGTAAGTAAAGTACAATGTGAAGAAAAGATTAAATAAAGCCACAAAGAAAGACCACTTCCATTTACTCTTCATAGATCATAAATTGGATTAGTTGGCTGGGCATGATTTCGATTGCTTCTTTGATAGCTACTCTAGTTATAACCAGATTACTATAGCAATAGTTGATCAAGGAAAGACCACATTCACTTATTCTTATGACACATTTGCCTTCTGAAGGATGCCTTTTGGGCTGTGCAATACCCCACCCAGATTCCAAAGATGCGTGATGGCTATCTTCTCTGATTTAGTGGAGTTAGTGGTAGGGGTATTCATGGATGACTTCTTAGTAGTTGGAGAAGACTTTGCTACTTGTCTGACAAATTTGGGTAAAGTTTTGTAGAGTTGTGAAGAAACTAATTTGGCACTCAACTGGAAAAAATGTCACTTTATGGTAACTGAAGATACTTTGTTACGCCACAAAGTTTCTAAGCAAAGGATGCAAGTGGATAGTGCAAAATTGGAAACTAAAAAAAAAAAAAAAATAGTTGGAACCTCCAAGTTTAGTGAAAGGGGTGAGAATCTTTTTGGGGCATACTAGTTTGTACAGAAGATTTATAAAGGACTTCTCAAAAATTGATAAGAGTATTCATCAAATTTATAATGCTAGTAGAACCCTTAATGAGGCTCGATTGAAGTGCACCACCATAGAGAAAGTGTTATTGGCAATGGTGTTTGCTTTTGAGAAATTTAGGGCATATTTAATTGGAAACAAGGTAATAGTGCACACTGACCATGGTGCACTAAAATATCTATTCACAAAGAAGGATGCCAAGCCCAGACTAATCAGATAGATGCTCTTACTCCAAGAGTTTGATGTGAAGATTAGAGATAAGTAGGGAGCTAAAAAGTTTTTAGCAGATCATCTATGTAGATTAGAGAGGCTAGAAGAGAAGCTAGACTTGAGAGATAACTTTCCTAATGAGCAGTTTACTATATCAGCAACTTGTAGCAATGGATCCCATTTGTTTGTAGACTTGGCCAATTACCCCGCCTATGAGATTCAGCCTCATGAGATGACCCCAGTAGCTTGAAAGAAATTCAAACATGATGCTAAATACTACTACTAGGATGACCTTTATCTTTACAAAAAATGTGTTGATGGCATGTTTAGTAGGTGTGATAGAACAAGAAGTCTACTCAATTTTCGATCATTGTCATCAATAACCTTATGGTGGACATTTTGGTGGCTAGAGGACTGCAACAAAGGTATTTGAGAATGGTTATTATTTGTCCACTATTTTTTAAGGATGTCCACAAGTTTAGTAAGACTTGTGACAGATATCAAATAGTGGATGATTGCAGCATTGTGTAATCGCAAGTGTACGGGTCAGTTTTAGTATAGTAGAATTGAGTAGCGAGTGTCGTCCTTCGGATTGGATTTCTAGTTTGATTAATTACCACAGTTATCCATACCTAATTTGATATAGAGAACCGAATAATAAGATAGAGAGTTAAGCTACACTACTTCTACTCCTAATTAAATAGAGGTGACAAATGGAGAACGTGCCTTAGAACCGTATTTACATACTTTGGGACTATACACTTTATTAAAACCAGACGTCTATTATGATGCAATCATAAGCTAGGATTACTCTAATGATTGGCTTCCTTTCTCGAGCTCAACTAGTCCCTCACTAACATGCAGATTCAACCTCTCGGTCAGTTGCCCACACATAATCAATGCACTATGACCTTCCCATTAATTCTCACCCTTTAGAAGACCCATTGTGATCCCATCCTCTCTCGAGCTTACGACAATCGTGCTTGTCATCACGGTTCATAATAAATCCCCTAAAGATAATAATTCATGCTTCTATTAGTAAACCCCCAATCTCATACGATGATTTACAATAGTCAAGCATTCGATATTCTAATCTAAATTTTACTCTCTCATGCTAAAACTTAAATCAATCCAACAATTTAATCTTTGATTAGGAGATTAAAAGGCATTAGGCATACAAATCCATGAATGAATCACAACGAGATAAGAAAAAATTCATAACATTAACAAAGCATAAAAAAAAAAACATTCCAAGACATTACAAAATAGTTTAAGGCGAAGTGCTACTACTCAAATCAACAATAAAAATAGAGACTCCCTCAAAAAGATACAAAATGACACTAATTCTACAAATGTTAAAGAAAACTCTCAAAGACGGGTGCCACACTCATTTGCATCGTGAAGCCAACAATCTCAAGTCTTGGATCCATTTAGAGACTCCATGGGAAGCTTCTATTCCGCTTAAAATTGTGCTCCAAACCGTAGCCTCTTTTTCCTCCAAATGGCCTCCCCAAATCCATAGAAGAAAATGGCCTTTTAAAACACATTATGGTCGAACCATCGGGACGCTAGAAGACAGCATCTCGACACTAGTCTCCCTTGGTCAAATGGCTGTGAGGGGCGGCATCGCTTAGGATGACATAATAGTTCAGCCTTGAGCGCTAGAAGCTAATTTGGGTGGTGAGATGCCTATGCATGGCATCTCAACGCTGCTCCCTTGGGTCAACTTGTGTTTTGGCTCCGGTTCTTCGTTCCTTGACTAAATTAGTTTTCTTAGGCTCATTTTTCGACTCGATCGCCACAAGTTCATATTTTTCAACAAGATAAGCTCGGTACCTACAAATTAACAAATAAACTCATGAAAGCTCCAAAATTAAATAACAAAACTAGGTAAAATTAAGCCTACAGATAGCACATTTTTTGTGCTATCAAATACCCTCAAACTTAATCTTTTGCAAGTCCCGAGCAAAATTAATACAGAACAATGGACGAGATAGTGAAACTCCTTAACACATGCAATTAACGCACGCCTCAATGCTCTAATAGACAAGTAGGTGCAATCATAGAAACTTAAAAATACATTCTATCACTGAGAGATTTCAAGGCCAATTCTCTTCATCCGTCATATGTGTGTGTGCAACCCCATCTAGTAGTAGCTCTTATAAGCCTCGGGTGACATTAGAAAAACCTCCTAAGGCTCTCCTACGTCAACCAATGGTAAAGTTAAGCCAATCAAATACAAACTAGAAACTTATTTACTTTTTTTTTCTTTTGCCAAAAGAGGAACCTAGTCAAGACATACTACCTTCGTTCTGGCTTACCCCCGCTTCCTAGACGCTGAGTATCCAACTACGAGCGGTACCTCTATTCTAGAACAATACTCACTTTTCTTAAGTGCTTTTAATGCAAAGGTGCCCTACAGGTGTCATAAATGCCCCTGATTACTCACATAACAAGAAAAGAGGAGTAACCTCTTGTTTTATTCCCTTTGTCAAAACACAAACACTAGACATGCATTAGACGAACTTACACAGAACCACAATCTTTTCATAGACTTCTTCAGACTAACAATGCCCCTAAAGATGCCCTAAACGTTCAAAACCTAGACAAGAGGTCTATGTGCTCAACAGATAAGGAATTCCGAGAAGGATTTGAAATAACTTAGATAAAAATGATGTTATCCCATTTCCACAATCACACACAATAGACCAGTCAGAGCAATATCATAGACCCTTTTTGTCAACAACATGCATAGAGAAATTCCATAGCAATTCAGCACATATCAAAATCTCAAATAAAAAAAAAATTGAAAAAGGTTACCTCAAAATCACCCAAACTCACCAGGACTCACAGAGTACTACCCACACTCCTAAACTTAAAGTATACATTATCCTCTATGTACAAATCACTAAGCATGCAAGGACAATTAAATATGAATCGAGTGGGTAATACAACCTTGATAGGAGAGAGAAGGTTCTTAATAGCATCTAAAATGGAAAGAAGAAGGCGTCTCAAAAGATCGAAGTTCAGTGTAGGGAACGAGATTTATTGGCACTCAACTTCTACAAAAGAAAACAAAGAAATAGATAAGGGGAAAGAGATTGAAAACATGGGTAGCTAGTCCAGTTAACTCGCACCTAATCTGACCCGAAAATAAGAAAAAGTAAACATGCACCCTAGAGTAAGACTCTGCATTTTCTCCACGATATCAATCAAACTAAATAATCACTAATCCTTGGTAATGGTGCAAAAAACTTGATCGCAGCATTGCATAACCAACTATTTTAGAATCCAATTTACATGCTTTCGGACTATACACTTTATTAACAAAACAAACTATTTTGTTACGATGCAGTCATAAGCTGGGATTACTCCAACGTTCAGCTTTCTTCCTCGAGCTTCTCTCAATAACAAGTAGACTCAACCTCTTGGTCTGTTTCCACTCACTAGAAGGGCATTACGAACTTCCCACTAATTATCACCCCTTAGAAGACCCATTGTGATCCCATCCTCTCTCAAGCTTAGGGAAATTTTGCTTGTCATCACGGTTCACAATAAATCTCCTAGAAATAATAATTCATGCATCCATTAGTTCCCACTCTCGCATGATGATTTACAACACTCATGCATTCGATATTCTAAATTAAATTTTACTCTTTCGAGCTAAAACTTGAATCAATCCAACAATTTAATCTTTGATCATGAGATTAAAAGGTATTAGGCATACAAATCCATGAATGAACCATAATGAGATAAGAAAAAATCCATAACATTAACAAAGCATTAAAAAAACGTCCCAAGGCATTAGAAAATAGTCTAAGGCAGAGTTCCACTACTCAAATCCATAATAAAAATAGAGACTCCCTAAAAAGGATACAAAATGAAACTAAATCTGTAAAGGATAAACAAAACTCTCAAAGTCAAGTGTCACAGTTGTTTTCATTGTGAAGCACACAATCTCGAACCTCAGGTCACTCTAGAGACTCCATAATAAGCTCCCCTTCCTCTAAAAATTGTGCTAAAAACCATACCGCCTTTTCTCTCCAAATGGCCTCCCCAAATTTGTAAAAGAAATGGCCTTTTAAAACACATTTTGCTTGCAGCGTCGAGACACTAGAAGACAGTGTCTTGATGTTGGTCTCCCTTAGTCAAATGGTTGTGCGGAACTGGCATCGCTTAGGGCGACATAATAGCACAGCGTTGAGATGCTAGAAGGTAGCGTCTCAATGCTGGTCTCTTTTTCATGTGCTCACGTCAGCAAATTTGGGCATTATGGCATCTTAACGCTGCTCCCTCAGGTCAACTCATGTTTTGACATCGGTTCTTCATTCCTTGACCAAATTTAGTCTTCTTAGGCTCGTTTTTCGACTTGATAAGGCCAAAATTCATATTTTTATCAAAAATAAGCTTGGTACCTATAAATTAACAAATAAACTCGTGAAAGCTCCAAAATTAAACAACAAAACTATCGAAACTTAAGCCTAAGGACAACACATTTTGTGTTATTAGTGGAGAATATAGGGAAGAAAGATGAAATGCCACTGCATTTCATATTGGAGATAGAGATTTTTGATGTTTGGGGGATAAAAATCATGGGTCCCTTTCCCCCTTCCTTTCGACTTATAAGATAGCTTACAAAGTTGAAAAGATTGGGAAGCAAAGGTAGAGGATTCTCTATGAGCATCTTATGGAATACCTCTAGAGATGTCTCCCTATAAGACTGTGTCTGGTAAAGCTTGTCATTTACCATGGGAATTGGAGTGCAAGGCACTTTGGGCATTGAAGGAATTGAATTTTACTACTGATGGTGTAGGAGAATTAAGGAAGATACCACTAGGGCTAATTGAGGCATTTGTCTTGTGAAAATGCTAAAGTGTATAAAGAAAAGACAAACCATTGGCATGACAAGAGTATTCATCTAAAGAACTTTGAGAAGGGTCAGAAGATGTTGTTGTTCAACTCAAGCCTAAGTTTATTTCTAGGAAACTTGAAATCAAAGTAGTCTAGTCCATTTACCATTTTAGAAGTCTTCCTTCATGGAGCTGTAGTAGTGATGTAAGAGAATTCAAGGTAAATGCGTAACGTTAAAAACAGTATTGGGGATAGGAGTTTAGTAGGAAAATATCCTCTCAAATTTTGAAAGAAAGTCAATAAGGATAGAAGAGGAGGTACTTAAGTTCCTCCTCTTTTTTTTCTTTTTTCTTTTTATGGATATTTCTATTGGGTTTTCGCTATTTCCTTTTACTTTTTTATTTCAGTTACTTAGTGCTGGTAATTTTCATTTAATTATTAGTCTTTGGTTTTGTTCAAAGAAGAAAAAGGAACAAAAAAGGGTGAAGCCAGAAAATTAAAAGCTAAAATGAAAATTATAGTTACTAGTGTGAATCAAAGATAAGTATCAACTTTAGAAGAAACTTTTTTGTCGTTCTATTTTGGACTCTTATAGTCCTAAAATACGTTAGTATTGCGTAGTACTGTATATGTTAACCATTTTAAGTCATACAATTTTTCTTGTAATAAATTTAACATATTTCCAAACTAATTTGAAAATACAAACTCTATTACTTTCTAAATTCATACAATAAGAACTTTCTAATTATAAAGTTCTAGAAATTAAAATTCTTTTTAAAAAATAGTATTGACAGTACCTTGTTCAATATCAAGTGAGAAGCATTATTTAATGACATCTTAATGTCTCCCATTACATAATTGAGATAGAACTCCTAGTGTACACTTGTAAAGATTATTCTAAATTATTATGCATTTTTCAAGAACTACATAATTGTGATGAACAACAAATGTAGATAGTAGATTGTAAATCAACTATCAAAATAAGATTTCTATTCACCAGAAAAAAAAAATATAGCAAAACAAATTTACTACTATTTGTATTTTTTTCTTATAGAAATACTTCAAAAGTTTTTATCAGCATGACTGCTCTGGCTACTCTAGAAACTATTTTCTTTTATAGTTTCAAGCATATAGTTTCTTTTCTTAGATTTTTGGAATACGTAATCCCGAGATCATTTAGATAATTATTTAAATTTGGCTTTTAAATGACTTCAACATCAACTATGTTGTCATCATTTTTTTTTATCTACTTAGTTGACACCTGACATGTAAACCAAAATATATGTACCAATCATCTCGCTAGTTTAGATTCATTAAACATTGTACCTCATGAAAATATTCTATTGGCATGGCAACAAGTTTTGAGAAAATTTCTCAATTAAGACAAAAATAATATTTTACACTACCATTATATTATTAAAACTACTTTTTCAAGTGATATAGTTTTCTCAATTAGATATATCAACAATTAAATTAAAATAAGAGAATTAGACATAGTGTTGAAATATATAATGAATATTATTTAATACATGGAATCATTACCTATACAATTTTAGCATTTAAATCAAACAATTTGATAAATAAACCCTATAAATTCTTTTAAATGTTATGGTACTTCAGTGTGTCAAAACAAGTGCCGCCCGAGGGTAGGTCAAGTGTCCTTTCACTGAACTGAGAGATTCTCAACTAAGTATTATACCAGAATAACTCTTATTTCTATAATTTTTAGTCACCATTAATTTGGTCAAGGATGATCATTAACAACCTTAATGAATTTTTTATTTTTGTGACCCATCATTTTAGATCCTATAGTTTCATCCCAACAAGTGCTATCGTACGGTACGTCAAGTATTGGAACAAAACTATTATCTTATTCTTTTCAGAAGATTCACCTTAATATTGATCCACGTAAATACCTTTTGTAGGGGGACGGTCCAAAAGCTGCCGCAAGGCCCGAATCTCACGTTGTGAAGCAATGATAAAGACTGTGGGACATATTGTCACACATCCTTCTCCCACTCACTATTTTCAAATTAGGGTTTACTACTTAGATAAAACTAGGCTAATCTCAATTGTCTAAGCATTCAATCTACACTTTCATAACTCCTTATACTGGTTAGAATTATTTTAATGTGAATTACTAAGTTTCAAACTATACTTTAAAACCTAATCACATTATGAGCCTACTTAATAAAGCTACAGAAAATTTGACAAATTCAACTTCCAGGTTAGTTTCAAGGTAGAGGTGTTCCCTTATGGTCAACTTAAATACCTCATCCTAGTCAAAACCTTCCTTAGACATAATTTACTTATATCCAATTTTTCTTTTAAATTCTAGAATCTTTAATTAACCATTAATTATTTGATTGATGAACCTAAGTGAATTATTAAGTCATGTTTTTATCCTATTAAAAACTAATTTAATTATGAAAAGTCACAATTTCTACAAAAAAGTTAAACCCTTTAAACTTTAAAAAATAATAATTGCTTTACAAAAATATATTTTTTTAATCTCACTAAAAAACTATTCAAATTTTTAAAACTCTTTGACAAGTTGAATAAATCAACGTTTGATTTCCTAATCCTATTAGAAAATACAAAGATAATTGTATTAAAAATTTAGAGTTTTTTTAAATCTCAATAGAAAATAGTAGATAACAGATCTAATTCTATTCAAAATTTAAACAATTCATAATTTGAATAAAAAATTTTATTTTTTAATCCTATTAGAAAATAGGTAATTCAAATCTCTGTTCAAATTTTAAACTTTTTAAAATTTGAATAAATTATATGTACTGAATTCTAATCCGATTGGAAAATAAATAGATAATTTATAACGATATTCAAAATTTAAACATTTTCTAATTTCATTAGAAAACCATATATATATATATTTCTATTCAAATTTTAAACCTTAAAAAAAAAAAAGAATAAATTATCGATATTTGATATTTCCAAGCATATTAGAAAATATCTCATTAAACAATTTAATGGTTTAATGGTATTTAACCTTAGTAAAGATAGATTTTACCTTTATTCAAATTTTAAACTACTTTAAAAGATAAATCTTTCATTATGAAAAAAATAACCTAATTTTATTAGGAAACCATCCTAATCTTATTATTCTAAATATAAAATATTATATTTAATACAATAATGATTATGCATGATATTCTCAACCTGTGTGGGAATTTTAAAACTATATGACATACCCTTATGCAATATAAATAAACATACATCAACATGCAAATTACATTGCATGCATTCAATTATTTAAAACTATATCAAACATATAAAATTAAATAGTTATAACAAATTTGATTGCCATAATCTTTCTTCCCAAAATTACAACAAAACTAACTCCTATGGGTTTCACAATTGATCTAATCAATTAAAAAAAAAAAAAAAACTAATGCCAAAAGAAGGTCAAATTATTTAAAATGCAAACTAAACATGCATCACATACATGGATATCAAGAAAACAATTTTCTTAAAATAATTTATATTTTCTAATATTTTAATTCTAAATTCAAATTCAAATTCTGCTCTGATACCAATTGTAGGGATGAACGGTTCATCATATAGCGAAATTTTGATTCTGAACACTTTAAAATCTAGAATCGACATTGAATTAAAATATTTAGAATAAAAAAAATTACCCTTGAAGTCTCAACAACTTCTCCAAGACGTATCTTAGATCTTCCATGATATGATCATGATTTTCTTCTCTTTTAGTTTAACATCCATGGATCTCCAATAGATCTTCTATGTTATGACGCGAACAAGAATTAAAGTTGGTAATAACCTTCTGAAAAGAATCTTGGGAAAAATGTTTAGAGAAACCTCTTGTATTTCTCCTAGGGTTGAATCGTGTAGGCTTACCCAAGAGTTCTATTTATAGGGGCTTGAGATAAAATCTAAGCTGAATAAAATTTTATATTTAAATTATTTGAATCAAATTCAAATAATTATTTGGTGTATTCAATAAATAAAATCTTATATTATTAAAATATATCTAAATTATTTGAATCTCTTTCAAATAATTATTTATTGAATCAAATCACATGTTTTAACATCTTATA
>JAOANK020635882.1:0-11695 GCA_026257165.2 Telfairia occidentalis
TCAGTGAAAACAATGGAAGTAGCAGAAGGTGTAAGTTCTTCAAATATCTTGCCAATGTGGAATTTATTAGGTTTTTGACAAAATATTAGAAGAGTAAAAATCTCACATCGGAAAGAATGAATGAGGTGATGAGTTCCAAGCACTATATAAGGGGCTCATGGGTTTTAGTTTTACTCATCCTAATTATAAACACTTTAAGCTTAGTGTACTAGCTCTAGTTAAATTCATTTCTTGTATTCTTATGTTTGAGAGTGGAGAGAAGGGTATGAGTAGTAGAAAGCTTTGAGAGATTGTTTTTTTATAATTGGGGTCGGGAGAGAATTTCTACTTGATTGTAACAATTTTTCGCATAGTGGATATTTTTTCTGCTGAGTCGTGATTTTTCTCCAGTTTTGGAGTTTTCCACATAAATTCTTGTTTTCAGTATTTCTTTTGAATTTCTCAGTTATTTTTCTGCTTATTTTTGCGGTAGAAGTGAGAGGTTTTTCCCAACAATAATCACATGGGTACAATGATTTAGTGGTTTGAAAATCAATTGCATAAAATTCATAAATTTATCAATATTTTAAAATCGTTCTAAATCATAATTCTAAACATTTCATAAACTTCATACTTTTCTTAAAATGAGAAAATAATTTTAAATTCTCAGCAACGATTTCTAAAATTCATTGCATTCTCACTAAAATCATACATCACCATATACATATTCTTGAAATTCTTTAATACTTATAAGTAAAAATATTTTCTAAAATAAATCACTCACAGAACTATCAAAATGAGAGATTTGGATTGTAGGTAGTCTCAATTTCGACTTGACCTAGAACATAATCCAAAAGTAATTTAGTAAAAACTTAATTTCAAGCTATAAATGCTAATTTGAATAATGAAAATCTCATAAATTAAATTCATTCTCTCTCTTCATTTAATACCATGTACCTCAATTTCCAAATTTTACTTTATTTTTCTTTTTCTATAATAATATTTTTTTTCTCTTTTTCATGTGGGCCTCACTTTCTCTTTCTCTCTTCTCCCACTTAATACACCATTTGCAATCTAATTAATTTTTTTTCTTTCCCGCCAATCAACATCATTTTCTTACTTCAAACCCTTAATTTCTTCTCTTCTCCCTTTTTTTTTCAATTTCACAAGCACAATTTCTTTCTTTTTTTTCCATCTAGTAACTCTTTTCTCAATTTTATTTCTCTTTCAACCAAAATCTTTTTACTATGGATGGATTTATTTTCGTTCTCTCTTCCCTTTATCTTCCTTTATAATCCTCGATAATCCAAAAACTATTTTTCTTTTCTTATGCAAAAAATTCATCACTTGAGTTTCTTTTCCATAAAAATTGACATCAAAACACTAAATATTTACCAAGTCTCAACTCTTTGATGCTTCTCTTCTTCCTCTTTCTCTTCTTCCTCTTCTTCCTCTTCTCTCTCTTCTTTTTCGTATTTATCCCTTCTTTTCTAAAGAAAAATTGAATTTATCTCTTCATTTTCTAAATAAAGCCAAACTTTTTTATTACTTTCATTTTTTTATATTAATAAATTCAATACCCACATGTGGCTAAATTACCTCACATGTCAACATTTTTTTTTCTTTTTAAACTAAACTGAAAAAGATCATAATGTCCTTACAGGAAATGAGAAACAAAGGAAACAAAATTCAAGAACATTACCAAAATGGGCTTTAAATAACATGTTTTTGGTTTCTGATTCTCTTTTCTTATTTGTAAAGAAATAAACATAATTGGTAACCTATCTCGTTTCCTCGTTTCTAAATTTTAAGCAACGTTCTGAAAAATGGGGCAAAATTTGAGAAACTAATAAAATACTTCCTCTTTCCCTCCCTTTCTATGCTAATCTCTCATCTTTCTCTCTCCTTTCTCTCTCTTCAATTATAATTTTTTTTTGTATATTTCTTTATCCTTTTTATTTAAAGAAGTACACCACACTCTATGAACATGTAAAAACCGAAAACCCCCTAAAATGGGAGTGCGCACATTTTAAAATCTCTAGAATATTATCATCGAGATATAAAAAGCTACATATTACAGATATTCTAAAATGTACACACTTATTATTTTATTATTTACTATTATTATTATTATTATTAATTTTCATAAACAAACATATAATCATTATTTTAAATTTAAATTTCTATTATTTTCATAATTTTAGTAGGATTTAACTTTTTTATTATGTAAATAAATTAATAAGATATTTCATGTTTACCACTAATTTTCAAAAAAAAATGTTTCTTCTTTTTTCTTAAACTTTATGTGTACTATTGGCTAATGGAAACATATGCAGTTAAAAAGATGAAAAATAAAGTCTATTATTGAATTAAATAAATGTAAGTATGCTCAATTTTCTATCTTTAAATAAACGTCTCATTACCAAGTCGACATGTTGCGTAATAAATTAATGATAGTTGAAAATTTACAAATTTATCAGACAATTTACCAATTAGCCTAATTGAACTTATAACTTATGCAGGTGGATATCATTTAAGGTTAAATGACTTAAATGAGAGATAATATTGCAGATCAAATTTGATCAACATTTGACAAAAAATAATAATAATAATTATTATTATTATTTTCCAATTTTTAATTTATTATTATTATTATTATTTTCAATTTTTCTTGAGAAAAAAATTGTATTAAATACTATGAATTCTTTATAATGGGTCATATTTGTTTTAATGCATGTTATATATTTTATTATATTATATGTACTTAACTTTATTTCAAGTAAAAAATAGGAAATAAGAAACAGTTGTCCAAACACATTTCTATTTCTGAATTTTTTTTAAAAGAGAAACAAGAAACCTAAATAGTTATCAAACATGTTTTTGTTTCTATTTCAGTTCTAAAAAAATAAGATGCTAAGTAACAAGAAACAAAAATTAGGAAACAAGAACGTTACCGAACATAATCTCAGTTACTTGTAAGAACAATTATAAATAGCAGTTAGCTTGTTCATTAGATGTGTCATAGGCATTGAGAGATCCTGCAAGCAAAGTTTGAAGCAATGGCAAAGAAAGAAATTGTGTTGGTTTTGAGCATGTTGCTATTGATAGCAAGCTCTGAGGGTGAGAATGAATATGATTACAGCCAGGTGGTGATGCAATGGCAACCGGCTACTTGTAGTAGTTCAACTCTACCAACGGAATGCGTGCAAACACCAGAAGATAGATATAGTATCCATGGTGTGTGGCCCAGCCTATTGTCTGGAAATATTCCTGAATGTTCTGGTAGTCCGGCATACAACGAAGCCCTGGTAACTCATTTTCCTAAATCAAGTTGCTTTAATTATTTCAAATTGTTAAAGTAACAATAAAAACAGTAAATTTATTGTAATCTATCAAATAAAACTAGAGATTTTTATTATAACATGAGATTAGAGTAGGAAGTTTTGTATTTGAACTTTTTTAACATAATTTCTGCCTGAATTAATAATTATAACTATTTCTTGAACCTTGTTTAAACTCACAAGTGACGAGAGGGTTGAAATATCACTACAACATTAAATTTATTTTAAGCCACATCAATTTAAGCTATTAGGTTTAAAAGTGATTTAATACGAATATCATGAGATAAAAATGTCAAATGGAAGAAGAAAAAGAGAAGAAGACGTGGAAAAACTCTACCAAGAAAAACCTATACATAACAAAAGAATGTATAGTCAAGATTCATTACGAAAGCTTTTCAATGACAACTACCAATACAAAAACCATAAATGAAAAGATCAGTCGAACTTCGTTTTGATTCATCATCTATAAACCACCCCAAACCTCAATCCATTTTTTTTTACTTAAAATGCCAGTTTATCCAAATCGAAGCCTGAAGAACTCACGTTAACTATACTTAACAGTTAACTAACACTGACAATCTAAATAAAATAATAGAAAGTGAGGTGAAGTATTTGTATTTTAAACCTCAGTTTGATACTTACTATTAATTCTCCAGATCTCCACAATCAAAGGTAAGATGGACCAAGATTGGCCAAACGTTATTTTCGAAAGAAATAGACCGTTCTGGAGCCACGAGTGGAAGAAGCATGGAACGTGTTCTCAAGATTATTTAGGCCAGTTCGACTATTTCAATTTTGGACTATATGTATATGCTAATTACAATCTACTATCTATTCTCAATGGTAACGGTATCTATCCTAACGGTCAACAATACATGAAGAATGCTGTTGAAACTGCAATTTTCAATGCAATTGGAAAGTGGCCAGCGCTTCGCTGCAACACAAATTATTGGACTGGTAACATACAGTTGCATGAAATAAGTTTGTGTTTCACAAAGGACGGTCCGACTCTTGAAGACTGTCCCTACAATGCTGTTACATGCTACGGTGAGTCTTTCTTATGGAACTCATGGAGCAATTCGGTGGCGATGTCTAAGGAATAAAAAGGATCTTTCCCCCCACTAAGTACCTGCTTCTTATTACGTGGTTTGGAGGTTATATGCTTCTTGTTCCTTTCTGTGTTTTTATGCTATGTTAAACTTCGTTTGTTTGTAAGCTATGTTTTCTAATAATGTTAGCCTATGTGTGTTTGTAAACGGTAGGTTGTCTTGAATAAAGTTTGCTTTCGTGTGTTCACGAGCGAGTGATGAATGAAAGAATTGGTGTAATGTTCTAAACAGAAAAAACAATTGAATCATTTTGAGTAATTATCCCATTCAAATGATCTTCAATAATACAAAATTTAAATTAGACTATGGTCACATGACGTGAATCGTAGTCGACTTTTACCAAGTGATTGGCCATTTTTTTCAGCACAAAAAAAAAAAAAAAAGAGACTGGCTTTCTGTAATTATGATGAACTAGAATATTATTTATAAATGTAAATATTTTAAGACATCATAAATTGAAAGATGCAGACAACAGTAGTGGGGAATAATGCTTGTGTGGATCTATGGACCACTAAAAGATAATATTGAATTTTAGTTCGACAAGAGTAGGGATTGAGAGATCGACCACTTTTTGATCGGGAAGATTATACCTTAACCAATTGTGTTATTCTCAATTTTATACAACATCTGTTATGGTAAACCATGTGAGAGTGATTAAAAGTATATAAGAAAATGGCTATGAAAAACGACGTAGCTAGTGGCACTAATTGCTTGATTGTAGCAGACGACAGAGAAGGAGAAAATGGTGATGAGGGCGCGTTCAGGAATGCCAGGCGGCTGGAGTGGATATGTGTTGGAAGACGATGGAGAGAAGTAGTTGAAGAAGAAGAGTGATGAAGTTGGGGAAGCGGAAGCTGTAGAAGCTATGGAGGTACTTGTTTAGGAGAAGGACTTTCATGTTGGATAATTACCAATTGAGCAGGGCTGTATAAAACCAAATCGAATCGAATAGGTGAACTGTGGTTCATTTAGAGCTTTTCTATTTTAATTTTTAATTTTTAATTTTTAATTTTTTTTAATTCGACCCAAACCGAACCAAATATTTTGGTTGGATTCTCAATTTAATCAAACCGAAATGAAACCCTTGGCTATACTCTCTTTGTTGCATGTTGAGCGCTGCCCACTACATTACCACAAATGCATGAGTAAAATTGTAATATAAAACGACTTAAGAGACCAAATATCGTCCTCTAGAAATTAGATTATTACTTCTATTTTATACCAAAATAATAGTTGTCAAATTTTATTTAGGAAACGAACTGTCATGCAACATATCTAATATAAAAAGTGACTAAAATTAGAACACTAAGAAGCACGTAAGAGAAGAAAATCAAGGAACAACGTAGTTCTAGGGTGTTGGCGTTGTTAAACTGTGCAATTAATTATTTAATTAAGGTTTATAAACTCGGGTTTCCCCATCTTGAGGTCCACCGACCCTCAAAAATAACTCCCTACTAGATTTATCGCAATAAGAATTCGAAAGTGGCAAAAACATAATCTATTATGGACCTCACACGTGCTCCCATCACTTTTACACGTAGAGAAACATGTGTCTAAATCCCAATGCCCACTTTACTACACTCTCTTTCCAACAAGATAGTAAAAAAGCTGTTATTAAACAAGACTAAAGAAAATTGGTCCACTTTGTTATTAAACCTTTGCGGTGTGCGTTGTCAAAAGCCTGAGCCTAGCAGCACATCCAATCTCAGTTTCTTTCTTACAGCAACCAAACTCCACATGCAAAAGAGGGCAAGAGGAATTCGGAAGACTTGAGAGAAGAACCCTTTTGGAGTTCAATCAACACAAACACAAAGAAGAGCAAGGAGAAAAGAGATGTAGATAACAACAGTGATTAACGTGGTTCAACAAAGTTGCTTACATCCACGGTGCAAAGGTATTCAAGAACTTTATTACTCTCTGTTTTTGTTCAAGATTACAGAATCAATCGAAATTGTAAATACATGAAAAATACTTATATATAGGTTTTCCTTTTCCTCGGTAAATCAATTGATTGTTATTGTTACCAAGGCTTTTAACCGAGAGTAAAAGTCAGATAGAACTGAAATTTGTTCAATTATCTTAACAAATCTCCACCTTGAGCAAATTTCTCTTCTTATTTGTAGATTTTCTCTTCTACATTCAACTGAATGGAGCATTCATCACCTGTAACAGACTCAAGCAGTGTTCAAATTTATTTTGGGTAACAGACTTTGTTAAAACATCTGCTGCATTTTCCTCTGTCTTAACTTTGGTGATTTTTACAGTGCCTTTTTCAACTATATCTCTAATAAAGTGTAGTTTCACATCCATGTACTTTGTTCTTTCCTTAAAATGTTGATTCTTACTTAGATGTATGGCACTCTGATTATCACAAAGTACATTAATTGATCCTTGTATGAAACCCAATTCTCCTAAGATGCCTTGAAGACAAATTGCCTCTTTCACTGCCTCTGAAACAACAATGAATTCAGCTTCAGTGGTTGATAGGGCAACTACTGACTGAAGATTTGATTTGCAACTTATAATGTTTCCTCCAAATAGAAATGTATAACTAGTTAAGGATCTTCTTCTGTCTAGATCTCCAGCAAAATCTGAGTCTACATAACCAAATAGCTCTAGACTTGTCGTGTTTGAATGTGAATAGAGTAAACCCCTGTTGATGGTTCCAACTAGATACCTGAGAATCCATTTTACTGCCTCCCAATGACTTCTACCAGGATTACTCATGTACCTACTAACTAGACTTGAGTAGTAGGCTAAATCAGGTCTTGTACAGACCATGAGATACATTAAACTTCCAGTTGCGTTTGAATATGGAATTTTTTCCATGAGTTTCCTGTCTTTATTGTCTTTAGGAGAGTCCCTTGAGGATAATTTAAAATGTTGTGCTAAGGGTGTACTTACAGGTTTGGCATTTGACATGTTAAATCTCTTCAAGACCTTGCAAGTGTAGTCTTTTTGACATACGAACAGTTTTCCCTTTGACCTGTCTCTTATAATTTGCATACCTAGAATTCTTCTAACTGGTCCAAGGTCCCTCATGTCAAATTCCTTGCTTAAAAGTTGCTTGATCTGATTTAATACAGTCAAACTCTTTCCTGCAAGTAACATATCATCCACATACAACAGCAAATAAACCATTTCAAGTGATTTCAATTGTTTGAAGTAAACACATGGGTCATATTTGCTTATACTGAAACCGATACTTATTACATAGTCATCAAAGCGTTTATACCAGCATCTTGGTGACTGTTTAAGTCCATATAAGGATTTGTTTAGGCAGCAAACAAAACCCTTTTGTTCCCCGGTTTCATATCCCTCAGGCTGCTTCATGTAAATTGTTTCTTCTAAATTGCCATGTAAAAACGTTGTGGTCACATCCATTTGCTCTAGCTCAAAATGTAAGCAAGCTACTATAGCCAATATAATTCGAATGGATGTATGTTTGACTACTGGAGAGAATATCTCATTGTAGTCAATTTCCTCTCTTTGAGAAAATCCCTTGGCAACTAGTCTTGCCTTGTACTTTATGTCTCCATCACTTTCATTTCCCAATTTCTTCTTATAGACCCATTTACACCAGATAACTTTCTGTTTTGGGGGTAAAGTGACCAAATTCCAGGTATCATTCTTTTCTAGAGCCTTCATTTCAGAGTCCATAGCTTTTGACCAATGCTTTGCTTCAACACTAGTTATAGCTTCTTGATAGCTCTTAGGTTCATCATTATTAGGTCATCCCCTGAGTTTAAGGCATAGGCTACGCAGTCAACTTGTGCAACTCTTGCTGTACGTCTCACTTGCCTTCTAGGTCTATCTCTTGAGAGACTATAATTGGTCAAATCAATCCATGTGTTTTCTTCATCTTCTTCAGATTCTGATTCACAAGTTACTCTTGTTGTTTGTGTTGGTTCTGTTTCAGGAGCCTCTTGAGTAGTACCATTCTCCTTTCTTTCTTGAAGCTCTACCTTAGAGCTAGTGGTTTTATCTACATCAAGAGTTTGTTGTGTAGGATTTGAGATATCAGAACTCATATAGAACTCACATTCTTTAAAATTCACATCTTTGCTAATAATACTTCGATTAGTTCTAAAATCCCACAACTTATACCCTTTGATTCCTTATGGATACCCAATAAACATGCATTTTACTGCTCTTGAGTGAATTTTTGCCTGCTTCACATATACATATCCCGTACAGCCAAAAACCCTTAGGTTTAAAAGGTTTGGAGGAGTTCCTGACCATTTTTCCTCAGGTGTTTTTAAATCAATTGAGGTGCTAGGACTCCTGTTTATGGTATAGGCTGATGTTGCAACTGCTTCAGCCCAAAATTCTTCTGAGATTTGAGCTTGTGAGATCATACATCTCACTCTCTCCATAATAGTTCGATTCATTCGTTCTGCAACTCCATTTTGTTGAGGTGTATGTGTCACTGTTCTATGTCTAGTTATTCCACACTCAGCACAAAAAGAATTGAATTGTCTGCCCAAGAATTCCAGCCCATTATCAGTTCTCAAGAACTTTACTCTCTTTTCAGTTTGATTTTCTATTTTCAATTTCCACTCCTTGAACCTTTCAAAAGTCTGATCTTTTGTGGTAAGCATAAATGTCCATACCTTTCTCGAGTAATCATCAACTAGAGACAAAAAAATACCTTAATCCTCCCCAAGATATTGTCGTTGTTGGACCCCAAAGGTCTGCATGGATGTAAGTTAGGATGGCCTTAGTTGTATGTTCCCCCTTTGAGAATTTCATTCTCTTTGCTTTCCCATAAATGCAATGCTCACAAAAATTTAGCCTTTTAGTCCCCTAAGACTTAATTAACCCCTGCTTCAAGAGTTCCAAGATACCTTTTTCACTTATATGCGAAAGTCTTCGGTGCCATAGCTCAATGTCTTCAACCTTACTTGATTGAGTCAGCAAGGCATTGTCTGGGAATGCAACATCCTTTAGAACATACAACCCATTATTCTTTTTGCTGGAAAGAATGATTTTATCCCCTTTAGATATTTGCAACACTCCATTATTTCCAGAATAAGAACGTCATTTATCATCAAGTGTCCCTAGTGATATTAGATTACTCCTAAGGTTTGGTACATGTCGTACCTCTTTTAGAAGAATCTCTCTGTTGTCTTGAAGTTTGAGTACTACCTAGCCTATTCCCACAACTTCACACATGTGGTTATCTCCCATGAATACCGTACCTCCCTTCCATGGCTTGTAGTCCACAAACCACTCCTTTTGGGGAGTCATATGAAAGGTACATCCCGAGTCTAAGACCCAGTCTTCCTTTCTTTCAACTTCGTGTTTCATGGCTTTCTTTTCACTGGACACAGGTACCTCAGAGTACTCAAGACCTTTCTCTCCAACAGAGGCTTCTGCCTTATCAGTTTCTTTTTCTCTCTTTGAGTTTCTTCTTTTTCTCTCAGGACATTTTTTCTTGAAGTGACCTTCCTTGTGGCAGATAAAACATTTAAATGTGTTCTTACCTTTGTAGTTTCTTTGCCCTTTAGTGAACTTGTTCTTCTTGGTGAAGTTCTTTCCTTTTGTAAACAAAGATTCAGAATTTCCAGATCCTTTTGATTCTGATTTCAGTTCTAGCTCTTTACACTTTAGAGCTGTTATTATTGAATCAACGGTAATTGAGTCTCTCCCATATTTCATTACTGCTTTAACATCTTTATAGTCATCTGTCAATGAGTTTATTAGAATTGTAGCCTCACTTTCATTTCCCAACCTTTCTCCGGATTGGTATAACTCTGTAGTGAGTTTCTTGAACTCATCAAGATTCTCATCTAGTGTTCTTGAAGCACTCATTTTGAAAGTGAATAGTCTTTCCCTTAGAAAGATCTTGTTAGAGAGGCTTTTTCTTGCATAAAGAGACTGTAGTTTTTCCAAAATTCTGAATGCTGTTGTTTCATCTAACACTTGTCTTAACACATTGTCTAATAGGTTCAGAATGAGTGTGTTGTATGCTATTTCTTCAAGTGACTGTCTTTCAGCTTCCGTTAGTAATTCTGGGAAAGTTTTGGGATCATTCAGTGCTTTCAAGGCCTTCTGTGACATCAAGACTGCCTTGATCTTTTTGGTCCATAACCTAACCATTTCCTGTGTATTTCTCTATCTCATACCTTGCTATTGCCATTGTATTTTCTTGTATTGCTCTGATACCACTTTGTTATTAAACAAGACTAAAGAAAATTGGCCCACTTTGTTATTAAACATCTGCGGTGTGCGTTGTCAAAAGCCTGAGCCTAGCAGCACATCCAATCTCAGTTTCTTTCTTACAGCAACCAAACTCCACATGCAAAAGAGGGCAAGAGGAATTCAGAAGACTTGAGAGAAGAACCCTTTTGGAGTTCAATCAACACACACACAGAGAAGAGCAAGGAGAAAAGAGATGTAGATAACAATTGCTTACATCCACGGTGCAAAGGTATTCAAGAACTTTATTTCTCTCTGTTTTTGTTCAAGATTACAGAATCAATCGAAATTGTAAATACATGAAAATACTTATATATAGGTTTTCCTTTTCCTCGGTAAATCAATTGATTGTTATTGTTACCAAGGCTTTTAACCGAGAGTAAAAAGTCAGATAGAACTGAAATTTGCTCAATTATCTTAACAAAAGCATACAATATTACATTTATTTGCTAGATAAACATAAAAGTTCAATGCTGGAATTTAGAATAAAATCGTAAACAATGCATTCAAGAATTCAATAACGTAATTAATTGTCCATAAAATGAATCAACACCCTAAAACTAAAGGGTTTAGCTAAAATATATCATAAAAATCAATTTAGAACAACCTTTTAACTCTTAAAATAAGAGTTAAGTTGGGTGTATTTTGAGTGCATTCTGAGGCATGAATGGTCTTTTGATATCCTTGAAGCTTAATTTATGAAGCTTATCACTTGTAATTACCTTTGAGTTAATGAATTGCTGATGGTTGTGTAATAGTTAAGTGAATGAACTTTAAAGAAAAATATGACTGATCTGTGTTAAAATGTCAATTTCGCTATAACATTCCAGTGGATAGAAGAAATTCCTTCTACATTATTCAGCTAGAAGAAAAGGACAGAGACGAGAAACTTCATTAATTGAGCTGGCATTTGGCACGTGATTCAGCAGAAAGAACCATAGAGAAAGCTCCATGTGGATTATGTGGCCAATTCAGCCCTCCTTTGTCTCCCAAGTGGGATAAGATGGAGAGAGGGATTAAAAAGAAAATGAGAAAGCCTCCATTTACTGCAGCAAGAATTTCATT
>JAOANK020636275.1:0-11692 GCA_026257165.2 Telfairia occidentalis
AAAGCTTGGTCCTCACCACTCATGAGAATCTCGATCCAAAAGATGGGCAAATCTACAAATCTACAGAAATCAAGCATTTTCTCTTCAATGGCTCCAACGGCTATAGGGTTATGACTTTCCTTTGTGAAATTTTATTTTCTTGGGTTTATAAACTGATGTATACTAGTCAATAGGTATTTTGATTTTATTAAGTTTGAAAAGTATAAAACTTAATTCTCTCTATTACTGCCTATATCAAAATTAGGCGACAATTTGCATCAGTTTTCTTAGAATTTTGCTTTACCTCATCTCTTTCAAAAATCTCTATTTCTAACATACAATCTTTCTAAAATCTCCTATTTCTAACATACCTCCAATAGTGCAAATCCATTAATCGCCTCAGTAGAAGAAGGAGGCTCTAAACCAAATGAAGCACAATCGGAATGAACCCATAAGGTCATGTCGAACCCCTGCTCGTCTCAGATAACAAAACCCAGCCTCAAAGCCTTGGCTTGAATCTTTTCAAAATCGTTCTTGCATGTAGAGCGATTCGATTTGGCATACTCCACAACGATTTTTACAGACAATGGAGACGTTGATGGGCCTGAAGGATTGCTAGGTTGCTGATAACAATTTTACTCCTTGAAAACTTGTAGAGATTGAGATGAAGAAGCTGAAGCCCTAGCCGATAGAGAGAAGTTGATAGTGAGAGATTGAAAATGTAGAAGAAAAAAGAGGGGAAAGTTAAAAGTGTGATTTGAGTGGTTAAAATTAACGAGGTACCATTGAAAAAAAAACGTGGATATTTGTATTTGAGTTTTCAATAGCAGTTTTTATTAAATGTTATGACCAAAAGCTATAGAAAGAGCTATTTGGTGTAGTGTGTTGCGAGACATTGAATGGGAATTAATTGTGAGAGTTGGTGGACCTCGAGAGGGGGAAACCTGAGTCAATCAACTTTAGACCAAGAAATTTTGTAATCAATTGCATCTCATGAGTTAATTATTTATTTGTTTGTTTTGTTTGTCATACCAACACGCTAGAACCTTTATTCCTTTGATTATCCCACCATTAGCGTGTCTCATTTATTGCTTTCTATAATTTAAAACTGTTGTATGACATTGAGTTCCCTAGATAAAATTGAAAGAATTAATTTATAACTAAGAAAATTAGAAATCTTGATTCCCAGTGGACGATACTCGGTCTCTTAAGCCGTTTTATTACTACGATTGATCCATGCACTTGTGGTAATGTATTGTTGGGTGCGATCAAGTTTTTGGCTTTGTTGTCGGGGAATCGGCATATTTTTAATTTTCTTATTATTGAGGCATTTAAGTAGGTCTTAATTTAGGGTGTATTTGTTTGTGATTTTTCTTTTTCCTTTTTTGCATTATTTTAGTGTATGCGACATACTCAAGGTGCTGATTCTATTCTTTTTGATCCAGAGATTGAACGAACCTACAGAAGGAATCTTAGAGACCAGAGAGCAGTGGCTGAGTCGATGGTCAAGCAAGAAGGTGACCTGAGGGCAATCCGCGACTATTTTCAGCATATGATCCCTAATACTCAGCCAGGGATCATGTATGCACTAATTAATGCCGCAAACTTTGAACTTAAACCGAGCCTTATCCAGATGGCAAGGGATTGTGCATTCAGGGGCTCAATTGTGGAGTACCCGCATAAACACATTTGATCATTCCTTGAAATTTGTGGTACAGTAAAGTTAAATGGGGTACCAAATGATTCCACTCGCTAACATCTTTTTCCATTCTCTTTATAGGACAAAACGAAGGATTGGTTGGAATCCTTACCAGTGATAGTATTATGACTTGGTACGAGCTTGCCCAAGCATTCCTTAACAAGTTCTTTCCCCCGCTAAGACCCAGAAATTAAGGAATGAGATTAGTAACTTTAGACAAGCTACTGACGAGCAACTCTATGAGGCGTGGGAAAGATGTAAAGAAATGTTGCGAAAATGCTCACAACACGGCTATCCAGGCTGGCTTCAAGTACAATATTTCTACAATGGGTTAGCTCGTACTAATAAGTCAATTGTGGATACAGCTGCAACAGGGTTAATCTTTTCGAAGATGCCTCAGGTGGCCCAAGCTTTGTTGGAGGACATCGCAACCACTAGTTTCAATTGGTCATTAGAAAGGTCCACCAGAGGACTTGATTGTACTACGGCATATCCGCAAGTGTACGGGTCAGTTTTAGTATAGTGAATTTGAGTGTTGAGTGTTGACCCTGGGATTGAGTTTCTAGTTTGATTAATTACCATGGATAATCACACCTTATTTTATCTAATAAAATTAGTTATTAAAAAAAATAGCTAAATTACCCTACTCCTACTCCTAGATAGATGGAGGTTATATAAGAATAGCGGGCCTTAACTCGAATTGACATGCTTTGCAACAACATTTTATTAACACGCAGACTTTTCTATCACAGTGCAATCATAAGCTAGGATTAAATAATGTTTGGCTTCCCCTCTCAAGGTTATCTAGTCTCTCACTCAGCGCGACTCAAACTCTCGGTCTATTACCCACACACTAGCAACACATTACGAACTACCCACTGATTGTCACCCCTTAGAAGACCCATTGTGATCCCATCCTCTCTCAAGCTCAATGAAAACAAGCTTGTCATCATAGTTCACAACAAACCCACTAGAGATAATAATACATGTTTCTATAAAAATAAACCTCCTCTCATCACGTGGCCTACCACAGTCATGCATTCGACATCTAATCAAATCCTTACTCTCTCGAGCTAAAACTTAAATCATACAAACAATTAATCTTTGATCATGAGATTAAAAGCCTTAAGCAAACAAATACATGAATGAATCACAAAAGATAAGAAAAATCCATAAATTTAAGCATAAAAAGTGTCACAAGGTGTTACAAACGAGTCAAGGCGAGATCCTGACACTCAAATCCACAAATTATAATAGAGACTCTCTCAAGAAATTACAAAAAGAAACAAAATCTACCAAAGGAAAGAAAACTCCCTAAGACGCGTGCCACACTCATTCCCGACTTGAGACCCGCAATCTCGAGCGTTGATCGCTCTAGGAACTCCATGGGAACCTCTGGAAAATCGTGTTCCCTCGTGCAAAATCATCTCTCCAAATGGCCTCCCCCAAAAATAGTGTGAACAATGACCTTTTAAAATGGATTATGCCCCAGTGTCTTGACACTATAAGATAGCGTCACGATGCTGGTTTTATATGGTAAAAAATAATTGCGACGCATCCATCTCTTAGGGCAACAAATGGGTGCAGTGTCTCGACGCTGGTTCGTGGCTGGCAGAAAAGGCGTGCGTGCGAGAACTAATGGTGTCGAGCATGGCGTCGTGGGGCATGTCAATACTGCTGGCTAAGCGTGCAGTCTACTGAATGGCACACGCACATGCGCGCGCACATGTGAGGCTTCTAGATGCAGATGCTTATGTGGGCGTGCAAGCGCTCTTGCTGCATGAAGTTCTATAGCGTCAAGACGCCATTGGCAGCATCAAGACATTGTTCATCCCAGCGTGAAATTTCTAGCAATTTCAAGCGTCTCAACACCTTAGCATGACATCTCGACACTGCTGCCTCAACACACCTTATATTTTGGCTTCATTTCTTCTTTCCTTAGATAAATTTGGTCTTCTTAAGCTCGTTTTTTGACCCAAACAGCCCCAAAATCATATTTTCTTCTAATTATGCTCAGTACCAACAAATTAACAAATAAGTACGTGAAAGCTTCGAAATTAATGAAAAAAATGGCTAAACTTAAGCCTAAGGATAATACATTTTTCTATGCTATCAGGACTATTGGGATGTATGAGTTAAACGAGGTAACCTCAAAGCTCAATTGGCAACACTTACTAATGCTTTTAATAACCTTGTAATGTTAGGTAAGAGTCAGTTGATTGCATCGGTGGCTACATGCAACTCTTACCCCTCTTGGGAAAATCAGCAGCTTAAACAGGCGTACTACATCAATTGGTCTTATAAGAACCATTTTGGAGGCCAGCAGAATCCACCGCCGAATCAATATCATCTAGGTTTGTAATCAAGAGAATTTTTCTTACACTAACACTAAGAATGTGTTGTAGGCCCCTTCGAGTTTTACCTCATCATCACAATAGCAGCCTGAGGAATCTTCAATGGAGGACTTGATGAGAACTCTCATCACAGAGTCGAGGAATAAAACAACAACCTAGAAAGTAGAATGGATAGCCAGAAGAAGGCCAGAAAAAATTTGGAGGTCCAAGTTGGACAAATAGTTGCTTCATTGAGCATGATGCAAAAAGGTAAGCTCCCTAGCACCACTAAAGTTAATCCTTGGGAGCATTGCAATGCTATTATGTTAAGAAGTGGCAGGACCCTAGATGAAAAAGAAAAATATGAGCCTAAGAAAAAGAAGCCCGAGAAGAAAGCTGAAGAGGAGAGCGATGAGAAGAAAGAGAAAGATAAGAAGGATAACGGGAAAGTGGCTAAGGACAAGAAGGACAGAGTAAAGACATCAAGTTCAGGGAAGTATTCTGACTCCCTTCCTATTGATTTGAGTAGAGTTCCTTATCCTCAACAATTTATGAAAAAGAATATGGATGATCAATTTACCAAATTCTCAGACATTTTTAAACGATTACATATTAACATTCCTTTTGTAGATGCTCTAAAGAAAATGTCAAATTACATAAAGTTCATGAAGGAAGTGTTGTCTAAGAAGAAGAAATTTAGGCAATTTGAGAAGGTGGATCTGACGGAGCAGTCAGTGCCATACTGCAAAAGAATGTACCAGAGAAACTTAAAGATTCAGGGAGTTTTACTATCCTTTGCACCATTGGTAGCCTAGAGATTAATCGTGCCTTATGTGATCTAGATGCATCCTATTAATCTCATGGTTTTGTCTATTTTCAGGAAATTGAACTTGGAGTAGTACAGCCAACTACCATCTATCTACAACTAGCTAATCAATCAGTAACATTTCTATAAGGTATAATAGAGGATGTGTTAGTAAAAGTTGATAAGTTCATCTTTCCTGCAGACTTCATAGTTTTGGACATGGAAGAAGACTCAGAGATGGCCATCATTTTGGGAAGACTATTCTTGGCCATTGGAAGGGCCTTAATAAATGTCCAACAAGGCAACTTAACTTTAAAGGTGAATGATGAGGAAGTAAGCTTCGACATTTATCGAGCTCTTAAGAGCCCTTCTAAGGTTACATGTTGTAAGTTAGATGTTGAGAATGATTGTGATGCAAATGTAAATTCTAAGATCTCTAATATGTCTGATAAGGGGAAATGCATATTGAACCCCACTTGTGGTAGTTTAGGTACCTTAAGTGAGAACATGTATGTGTCCCTTGCTGAGAAGTCTATTTGTGAGAATATGCATTCTGCTTTGACTGTTCTTGATCAATTGCTTCTAAAAATTGTTCTTTGCTTGCTAATAATGAGAAAATCTGTTTGAATGTTAACTCTCCTTACCTAATTTTGAAACCCCTACCCTCGCATTTTAGATATGCTTTTCTTGATTCTTCTACTCATGTTATTATACATGCTACTGTGAGTAGAGTAAAAGAAAATATTTTCTTGAATGTGCTTCGTAGGGTAAAGAATGAGTGTGGGAAGAAGGCACAGTGGATCCAGGACATGGTGGTGAAAGAATGAGTATTTGATATCTCGTCTAGCTAGAGAAGTTAAACCAAGCACTTCTTGGGAGGCAACCCAAGTGTTTTGTTTTTCTACTTTTGTTAAGTTAATTGCTTGTAGTTTATTGTTTGCCCAGCTCTCATGAATTTTGCACATATTTATCCCTTTTTTAGGAGATGTCGTTCTCAGTCCACATGTCTGTCATATAATGGATTGTCCCATACTCCAGGCCAATACCGACTACTTTCCTTACATTGTCTTTTGTTTCATACATTGAGGACAATGCATGTTTTTAAGTTTGAGGTGGGGTCTCTAGAGTACTATTTGTTGATAGGCTACATTTGTGAATTTCGTGCTAGGCTCCTAAAAATTGTGTCGATTTGATGATTTGAATGATGCTTACCATTATGGATAAATTTTTTCGATTTGAGTGAATGATATGATTGATTATTTGCATGACGGTGTGCTATAATGTAGAACTGTTGATGCTTGCATGTTAGGGAATATGAATTTTGATGATTTGCTGTGATATGTATGTGAGCTGAAATATGGAGATTAGTAGGCATAGTTCTGAAGTGAGTCATGTTTAAAATTCTTTTTTGAATTTCTTGTATTTTGAGCAATAGTTTGTCTGTTTAGAGTCCTAAAGGCTTAGGTTGTTGTTAATGAGGTTAGACTAAAGTTATTTCAAAATGGTCTGATTATTGGATAGTGAACTTCTAAGTTAAAGTAGTATACGCTGAAAATGATGTGTGATAAATAAAATGTCTAAAGAGGTTATTGATAGCTCTCTAAAAGAGAGTTATTATGAGTCCTTTAGAATAGAATTCATCCTATTCTTGAAGTGATTTGCCTTTGATTTATGAATAAGTACTTGAATTATCTTTGTTTTGCGTATACTACTTTTGAGAACGTCCAGATTGTTCCAACATTATATTTTAGACTGCATTTGAGTAGAATTAAGAGAAATTATACTTAGTTGCTACTAATTTTGGGTATTTTGTTTAGTAGATAATTGATGAAACATTATTTTAGCAAAATTATTGATCGAGCATTTTTAGAGCAAAACGGACAGATAAAAGCTACGTGAAGATAACAAAAATTCAAATATGGAGTTAAATTTATCATTTACGGAATTAATCAACCATTAGATGCAAGCTACATGGACGATTTAACCTAATAGGTCTCCTAATCACAAGAGGGAGCTTATAAATACAAAAGAAGGCCGCCAAAACAAAGAAGGAGAGAATTTTGGGGAGTTCGAGAGTTAGAGTTTTTTTTAGAATTCATCATCGTTTTTGTTTCAAGTTTAAGTTTAGAACTTCTTCTTGCTATTGTGTTCTGTAGAGAAGAATTTGTGGAAGAAGAACTTTCTGGAGGTTGAAGGGAGAAGCGATTCTACTCACTGCAACCATGAAGAAATCAATTCTACAACTCTTTAAGATTTTAAGCATTGTGATTCTGTTTATTGTTCTGTCGTTATGTTGCTGCCTTTTATTTATTTTAGCATGAATTAATCACTCCTTAGGTAGGGATTAAGGGAGATATTATTGAATTGATTTTAGTTTCGAAGTAAAAGTTTGTTGGATTAATTTTTTTTATAAACTTTCGTACGGTTTAATGTTTATGTCTGCCTGGCCAACACACATAAATATTTTCTCTAAGTTTCGAAAGAAAATGTGAGGAGTAGGTTGCTTCTAAAACACATTAGCCTTTAGATTAGGTTAGTTGCTGGCTAAGTGAGGAGGTTAGAAATAATCGCTCACCTAATGCACAAAAACAACAAGTTTACCTCACATAAGTTAGTGGAAATTAACTTAAGATATTTGGCAGATCTGGAAAGATTCTGAAAGACAATTGTTGTGTGAGTTGATCCTGCAATTCTTTTGCTTCAGCATTCTAGGTCAAGGAAAATAACATGTTACCTTAATCTAAACCCAATTCCATTGTTACAACTGTCAAAGCAATCTTTTTATTCTGTTGTTTAATTTGCGTTAGCATTAGTTATAAAAACTCATCAATCATTTGCTCTTGTTACCTTTGAATTCACTAAGGAGTTAAATATAAATAGGTTAAAATCTATCACTAAACCATGTTGATGCAATATAAAAATACTTACCACTTGCTGCTGATTGTGTATACTTGCACATTGATTTGTGTGATTTCATCATTTACTACACACATGCAAACCGTTACTTCTCATTTCCTATTGTCTGAGTAATCAAAGGCACTTATGACAACCGTAGGGTGCCCTTGCACTGAAAGCACATAAGGAAAGTGAGAACTATCCTAGAATAAAGGTACTGCTTGTAGTTAGATGCTCAACGCCTAGGAAGTGGGGATAAGCCAAAACGAAGGTAGTATTGTCTTGGCTAGGCTCCTCTTGTGGAAAAAAGAAAGAAAAAAAAAATGAAAAGGAAAAAGAAGAAAAAAAGAAACCTTTTTTCCTTAAGCTACCTTAAGTTAGCACTCATTTGAAAATGATGAAGTGCCAATGTAGGGGCAGCGTAGGAAAGATTTCATTAAATGCTCTCTGGGCTTGTAAGGACTAGAATGAGATGGACTTGCGTGCACACACACACAGGGAGGATAAGAATTAGCCTTCGACTTTCTTGCTGATAAAATGTGCATGAACGTTTCTTTTATTGTGCTCATTAGATGTCGTTGTGCATTGAGTTAGGAGCCTGAAGCATGCAAGCATTGAAGTTCTCTTATATGTTTGAATTTTATTTTTGCTCGGGACTAGCAAAACTCTAAGTTTGGGGTAGTGGATAGCACTCCAAAAAGTCCTATTTTAGGACCTAGATCTTAGTAGTTTTGTAGGCTTTCTTGTATGTTTTGATGCCTTTATTAGTATATTTTGTAGAAACCGAGCACTTGAAGGCAAAAATATAGATTTTATGTTGTTCAGACTGAAAAAAAACGAGCCTAAGAAGAGCAAATTCGGCTAACGAATGAAGGAAATATGTCAAAAATAAAACTGCAGATTTTTTAGAGCAAAGTAGCGTTGAGACGCTACCGCCAGTCTTCTTGCTTGCACCAAAAGGCATGTTTTGGGTTATTCAACTTCGAAGCAGCGTCGAGACACTATCCTTTTGCGTCGAGATGATGTCGGCAGATTTTATATAATGTTTTTTTTGCCACTAGGGTTCGAGGAGCTCGATTTTGGTGCAATTTTCGTCAGGATTCAAGAGAGAATTTAGTGGGCAACTGTTTTGGAGCTTTTGGGAGGTCTTAGAGTCCCGAGATCGGGTTTTCACACATCAAAAAACGTGTCTACGAGGAAACGACATGGATTCTACCAAGAGTTCCCATTTTCCTCTCTTACATTTTATGCATTCTGTTTTTGTGGTTTTTTCTGGATATTTTATATGCAATACCCTTTGGTTTTCCGGTGTTGGTTGTAATGGACTCTTAGATTTATTGATTTTCTTGTAGAATGCAATTTATTACAGTTTTCTTCTATTTTCCAGCACTTTATACACTGCATTCAACTAGCCATTTAGTGTTTTGTATGTTGTTTTTATTATCTTACTTGAGAGATAGGGTAGTAAATTTAAACAAAGGATTGTAGACGTACATTTTTCTATGCACCAAAGTGATAGAGAGTTTGCGAGGTCCGTGATAGGTTACTTCTATGCCACTTTTAAATTCTTATAGCGAGTCATCGAATAGGGAGTTAATTGTGAGAGTTGGTGGGCTTCCAGAGGATGAAACCCGAGTCAATCAACCTTAGACCTAGAAAATTTGTAATCAATTGCATCCCATGAGTTAATTAATTATTTAATTGTTTCGTTTGCCATACCAATACTCTAGAACCTTCATTCCTTTGATTATCCCACCGTTAGCGTGTCTCATTTATTGCTTTCTATAATTTAGAACCATTACATGACATTGAGTTCCCTAAATAAAATCGAAAGAATTAATTGATAACTAAGGAAATTAGAAATCCTAATTCCCAGTGGACGATACTCGGTCTCTTAGGCCACTTTATTACTACGATTGACTCGTGCACTTGCAGTAACGCATTGTTAGGTGCAATCAGGAAGCGATAGCATTGTTGTGATCTCTCTTGTCTGTTCCCACTTGGAGTTTGTTTGGTTAGTCGAGCCAACCCATGTCTTTCTTAAATCTAGGTGTTCAAGAGAAGGACCGATCTCCACTCCAATCATTGCGGCGATCGTCCTTCGAGGTTTTTTGGTCATTGGCCTCCACTCTTTATTTTTCCACGATTGGGCACTATCTTCTCTCTCTCGATAGGGCTGCTGTGAGCTCTAGCGTCAATGTGCTCCTAGGAGGCCATATATTTGTTGGCTCGGTTCAATGCCTCAACAAAGGTGTTAAGTAATTTCTTAGAGAGTGAAGCAACAAGACCTTTGTCAGCCACTCCGTGGTTGACGGTTATCATATCGACCTCGTAGAAGTATACGAGCACCTTTACGGCCTTCTTCTTGAACCGAGTGACATATCTTTTTAGTGTCTCTCTGAATGTCTACTTTAGTGTCATCAGATGAGCAGCTAGCGTCGATTATCTTAACTGGACAGCCACTGGTCAACAAAGAGTTTGGCTAGTTCTTTGAAGGAGATGAAGTTGCCAGAATCATAATCTTACAGCTTCGCTGAGGGTAAGTCAGAATGCCCTGCAGTGGATGGTGTCTAGGATGTTGTGCAACTCTATAATGAAACGTAGGTCTTCATATGCTCAATCAAGTCGCCAGTACCGTCGTACCTTCATTGTCAGGTCTCTTAAACTTCTCCGGGACCTCTACGACCATGGTTTCAGAGGTGAATGGTAGACTTATCCGAGCAAGAGGTGTAGGTTTCTCGTCGTCTGTTACTCTGCCACTCTGTTTAAAGTCTTTGAGCTTACTCTTCAGCACCCCTACCATTTTGAACCAAAGATTGTTCATATCTGATCTCCAATTAGGAGTTGTGGAGTCCTCTTCACTGGGTTGGTAACTAATAGATTTGCTTACAACCTTCTCATTTATCACCTTGCGTAAGTCATGAGGCTGGGTGCTGAGCTGCAGCCTGTTGTTACTTGTGCATGGTGAGGCTCAAATTTACAATAAAACCACATAAAGTGATGTGCAAGTATACACAGTCAGCAACAAGTAATAAAATATCGTCTCTAGGGATTAGTGGTAGATTTTGAACTATTCTAACTTAATCTTCTAGCAATTCAAAGAGCAACAAGGACCATATTTGGTGAATTTTTGGTAACTGATTGCTGAACTAAAATAAAAGACAGACTAAAAAGAATGTTGGTGCAGTTGTAACAATAAGAATGAATGGATTTGGATTAAGGTATAATGTTGTTTTTCCTGAAACTGAATGCTGAAGCAAACAAATTGGAGAATCGAATCATCCAACAATAGTCTTGAAATCCTCCCAGATCTCTCAATTATCTTAAGTTAATTCTCATTAACCTATATGAGTTAAACTGGATATTTTTATGCATTAGTGATTATCCATAACCTCCTCACTTAGCAGGCACTCACCTAATCTAGAGGCTAATATGTTTTAAAAGCAATATACTATTCGTATTTTCTCTTGAAAATAGAGAAGTTATTCATGCAAGTTGGCTAGCAGACATAAACATTAATCAATAAGAAATACTTCTAAACCAATTCAACTCCACAAACTTTACTTCAGTTCCAAATTCAGTTCAACAACATCTCCCTTAATCCTCACCCAAGGGTGATTACTTCATGCTAAAACGAATAAAAGATAGCAACAAATAAATCAAAATAGTAAACGAGTTCATGATAAAAGAAAACCCTAAAGAACTGCAGAATCAATTACTCCACGAAAACAGTTGCAAAATCATTTTTTCTGCTCCAACCTTCAATGGAGTTTTTGCCTTCTATAAGCTCTACTCTACAGGAATTAAAAACTGTAGCAACAATGGATGAAAATTCTATGGAAGAAGAAGCCTAAAACAAAAAGCTCTCTAAAAATATCAAACTAACTAAACGTATCCTTCTGGCAGCTACTTTTCTATTTATAGGTCTTCCATTGTGATTGGAAACCTATTAGGTCAAAGTGCCCACATGGCTCACATCCA
>JAOANK020636375.1:0-11692 GCA_026257165.2 Telfairia occidentalis
TGTGCTAAAAAGTAGAACTACTGATGCTTGAATGTTGAGGACTATGACTTTCTATGATTTGTTGTGATATGTATGTGGGTTGAAATAAGGAAACTAGTAGGCATATTTCTAAAGTAAGTTATGTTTGAAATTCCTCTTTGAATTCCTTGTATTTTAAGCACGTATTCTGCCTGTTTAGAGTCCTGAAGGTTTATAGTGTCGTTAATGAGGTTAGACTTAAGCTGTTTCAAAATGGAGTGATTATTGGATAGTGAACTTCTAACTTAAAGTAACCTATGCTAAAAATGAATTATGCTCAATAAAGTATGTCTAAAGAGGATACTCTTCCTTTCTTTGGCCCTTAGTCGACGAGAAATACTGCAAAAACAAGCGAGAAGAAAGTGAGTACTGTCCTAGAATAGAGGTGCTGCTCGTAGTTCGATGCTCAACGCCTAAGAAGCAGGGGTAAGCCAGAACGAAGGTAGTACGTCTGACTAGGGTCCTCTTTTAGAAAACTTTAAAAAAAAAAGCAGAAAAAAAAACATTTTCCTTGAGTTACCTTAAATTAGAAACATTCATTTGAAAATGATTTAGTACCAGAGTAGGGGCAGCTGAGGAAAGACTTTATAAAAGCACTCCAGGCTTGTAGGGACTAGAATAGGTTTGGCTTGCACATACACACGCAAGGAAAGATAGGATTTGGCTTTCGACTTTCTTACCAATAGAATGTGCATGAACATTTCTATTATTGTGCTCATTACATGTCACTATGCATTGAGTTAGGAGTCTGAAGCATGCAAGCATTGAAATTCTCTTATATGTTAGAATTTCATTTTTGTTTGGGACTAGAAAAATTCTACGTTTTGGGTGGTTGATAGCACTCTAAAAGTGCTATTTTAGAGCTTTAAATTGAGTAGTTTTATGTTTTATAAGTGTACTTTGATGCTTTTATTATTGAATTAGTAGGAATCGAGCATTTGGAGGGGAAAATATGGATTTGATGTTGTTCAGTATGAAAAACGAGCCTAAGAATAGCAAATTTGGCTAAGGAACAAAGGAAATATGTAAAAAATAAAAGTGCAGATTTTTCTAGGGTAGCGTCTCAACGCTGGAATAGTACTCAACATTGGAATAGAAGCATCTCAATGCTGGAATTGTAGCGTCTCAATGCTATTTCTAAAATTCGTTCCAATTTTGCAAATAAGCTGTGACATTTTTGTAATATTGAAGCACAACATCTCGACGCTATTGTATAGCGTCTTGACGCTACTGGCATAATCTATATAATGTTTTTTTTGCCGCTAGGTCAAGGAGAGAGACCTTTTTTGGTGCGATTTTTGACAGAATTACAGAGAGAACGCCGAGAGTTACTGTTCTAGAGCGTTTGAGGATTTTTGGAGTGCACGGGATCGAGTTTTTACACCTCGGGAAGCATGCCTATGGTCGAAACGACCTAATTTCTTCTGGCAGTTTCCTCTTTTTTCTTAGACTCTTTATGTACTCTATTTTTATGGATTTTTTTGGACTTTTTCTAATAGAAAACAACAGCTAAATTCATTAGTTTTAGGGTGTTGGTTGTAATAAACTCTTAAATTTATTGGCTTTTCTTGTGGAATGCTTTTTAATGTTGTTTTCTTCTATTTTTTAGCACTTAAATCGTTGCATTTAACTGGCCATTGAATGTTGTTTATGTTATTTTTATTATCTTGCTCGAGAGAGAGGATAGTAAATTTAGACCTAGGAATTTAGACATTTATTTTTCTATGCACGAAAGTGATAGGAGAATTTGCTAGGTCCATGATAGGTTATTTTTATGCCACTTTTAAATTCTTATGGCGAGACATCAAATAGGGAGTTAATTGAAAGAATTGGTGGATCTCGAGAAGGGAAAACCCAAGTCAATCAACCTTAGACTTAGAAATTATGTAATTAATTACATCCCATAAGTTAATTAATTATTTAATTGTTTTATTCCCCATACCAACACCTTAGAACCTCATTTCCATTGATTTTCTCACCGTTGGCGTGTCTCAATTTATTGTTTATTTCTTTTTATAGCTTAGACCCATTGCATGACAATTGGTTCCTTAAATAAAACTAAAACAATAAATTAATAACTAAGGAAATTAGAACTCTGATTCCCAGAGGACGATACTCGGTCTTAGGGCCATCTTATATTACAATTTGACCCGTACACTTGTGGTTATGCCGTGGTGTGATCAAGTTTTTAGCGCCGTTGTTGGGAAATTGGTGATTTAATTTTCTTATTATTAAGGAGTTTGAGTAAATCTTACTTTAGGGTGTATTTTTATTTTTTATTTTTTTTCTTTTCTCTTTTTATATTACTTTCTAGTACATGTGACCTGCGCGAGGCACTGACCTTGTTCCATTTGACTCAGAGATTGAACGTACTTGTAGGAGAAACCTTAGAAACAGAGAGCAACACCTAATCCGATGGTCGAGCAAGAAGGTGAACCGAAGGCAATTCATGATTATTTTCAGCATAAGGTTCCTAATGCTCAGCCATGAATTGTGCATGCACCAATTAATGCCGCAAATTTTGAACTTAAGCTGGGCCTTATCCAAATGGCGAGGGATTGTGCATTTAGGGGCTCAATTGTAGAGGACCCGCATAAACACATTCGATCGTTCCTTGCAATTTGAGGTACATTAAAGTTAAATGGAATCTCTAATGATTCCATTCGCTTACGTCTCTTTATATTTTCTCTGCAGGACAAAGCGAAAGATTGGTTGGAAACCTTACCAACTGACAGTATTACAACATGGGACAAGCCTGCCCAAGCATTCCTCAATAAGTTCTTTCCCCCAGCCAAGACCCAAAGATTACGGAACGAGATTAGTAATCTTAGACAAGCTGATGACGAGCAACTTTACTAGGCTCGGGAGCGATTTAAAGAGTTGTTGAGGAAGTGCCCAAGCACGGCTATCCGAATTGGCTTCATGTACAATCATTTTTTAACGGTCTATCTAGTACGAATAAGTCAATTGTGGATGCAGTTGCAGGAGAATCAATTGTTTCAAAGACAGCTATGGTTGCTCAAGCTTTGCTAGAAGACATGACAGCCACCAGTTACAATTGGCCATGAGAGAGGTCCACTCCGAGAGCTGTAGGGATTTATGGGTTAGATGAGGTGAGTTCTCTAAAAGCCCAAACGACAACACTCACTAATGCTTTGAACAACCTTGTGATGCCAAGTAAGAGCCAATCAGTTGCATCGATGGCAGCATGCAACTCTTATCCATCTTGGAAGAACCAACAAATGGAATAAGCAAATTACATAATCGGTCATATAGGAACTAGTATGGAGGCCAACAGAACCCACCACCGAACTATTATCATCCAGGTTTGTATAATCATGAGAATTTCTCTTTTGCTAACACTAAGAATGTATTGCAGGCCCCCTTCGAATTTTACCTCCTCACCTTAGCTGCAAGCTGAGAAATCTTCAATGGAGGATTTGATGAGGACCTTTATCACAGAATAGAGGAACATAACAACGATCCTGAAGAATAGAATGGATAGCCAGAAGAGGCTATGAAAAATTTGGAGTTCCAAGTTGGACAAATTGCCACTACATTGAGCACTTTGCAAAAAGGTAAGTTTCCTAGTACCATTAAAGTAAATCCTATGGTGCACTGTAATGCTATTATTTTAAGAAGACCATAGTGCAAGATGTCCCTGTCAATTTCTCCCTTGGAGCCATCCTTATCATTTATCACCTCCAAGACTACCCGCATGTGTTAACTCTTAGAATAAGAGTTAAATTGGGTGTCTTTTAAGTACAGTATGAGTCATGTATGACCTTTTTGATACTTCTTTGAGCATGAATTATGTGATCTAACACTTGTATTTACTTTTAAGTTGATTAATTGAATGATTAGTGTGATTAAGGTTAAGTGATGAAAATTCAAAGAAAAAAATGATTGATCTGTGTGAAACTGCCAATTTTGCTGTAGCATCCCAGTTGATAGAAGAAATTCCTGCTACATTATTGAGCTGGAGAAAAAGGGAAATGACATGGCACCTCATTAATTGAGCTGACATTTGGCACGTGATTCGATTGGAAGAATTAGTCAAAGAGCTCCACGTGGATTAGTTGGCCAATTCAGCCCTTTTTGGTTGCCAAAGTGTGGATAAGATGGTGAGAGAAAAAGCTTACTAAAAGGGAGAAGCCCCCAATTATGGAAAGGAGGAATTCATTACCCAATTCCTCTAATTTTTGAAAAAAGGAGACAAGAGAGTTGGAGCTATCCAGAGAGAATTCACCCAAGAAGGAAAGAAAGAGAAAAGCTTACTCAAAGGGGAAGACATTTTTGGAAGAAGGCTTCTCCTCTTCTCTCCCTCTACTTATCTTGTCCTACTTTTTCTTCTTTTAGACTAAGTTGGTGTTAATCTTCATTTTCTTTTGTAACCATTGAGTATTCAGATTTTTTATTTCCTTTAATCATGTTTGAATTAATTTTAGCTAGTTGTTTCTCTTTGCTCTTAAGCATGAACTAAACACTCTAAGGCAAGGGTTAGAGATTTATTTTGTTGAAATGTTGCAAGATTATACAACAGCACTTAGCTAGCTTTCTAAAGAGTATTAATGAAATTTATTTGATAAATCTGACTGTATTGGTTGGCCATCTCTACATTTTGCATTTTAGTGTGAACTTGGGAAATGAAGCACTAGTTGATCCCCTTAATACTCTCATTAGCTGAATCTAAGTTTGGATTCGTGAGTGAGCTAGGAATAACCTCTTCCTAATGTATTAAAAGAACACTAGAGCTTAAAAACAACTAAGAGCATGGAAATGGACCTAGTAGTTTGACTTCGGAAGAAGCATAAGGGCTGTTCAGTGTTATTAAGCAGTATGGAAATGCTATAGCATCTTGTAGCAGTCAACAGTGGAATTTCCCTAACCTGAGCCTAGTCATACTCATTTTGCACAAGTGACTCACCAAATCGCCTACTAAAATTATCTTTTAATTCCTTAGTCAATTTTTTGTCTTTTAACAAACTCAATTTTGGGTGACTTTTATTCTCCTAAACTGTGGCTTTTAATTAGAGGTTTTGTTTAATGATCCCTGTGGATCGACCTTGTTTACTACTACTTCAGGGTGTACACTTGCATCTTGTATTTGTCACAGCATGCAGTCTATAATGAGATGGTCATGGCTCCATCTCAATAACAATAAATGCATCTCTTCGCGAGGTAGGCATTTAAGGGACTCAATGGAGGGTCTCTTATACGGGTGGTTGTACATTCCAATCTGCCTTCTTGAACATAACAACTAATGTCTGGATCTCTTTCCTCAAATTGTGCCTATACTGGTAACTCACGATTTCACGATAAAAGAGGACATAATCCTCCTTGTTTTCGCCATTATGCGCAGCCTCAGTATTAATGTTGGAAAAATTACTATCCTGGGAGTTTATCTGTGCTCCAAAAAGAAATTATTTTTCTACAACACCATCACTATGTTATGCAAACGGGCAAGTGTACCTGTTTATCCCGATGACATTCCCTTGTTTGACAAGGGAGTAATAGATACTGTTAATTTGGTACATCTACAATGGGAGGAAGGTGCACCAAGACAAGGAGGACGACTTTTTTATGGAGTGTATAGTGTGCTAGAGCCAAGGAGCTCCTGATGAGTAGCATGGAGTTTCAAGAGCGTTAGTATCAAACCTAGAAGAACTATTAATAGAACTCAAAATAGTGCTATTTTAGAGCCCTTAATTAGGAAGTTTTGTGGATTAAATGTATGCTTTGATACTTTTTTTCTTGATTTATGTTGGAACCAAGCATTAAAGGATAAATTAATAAATTAGAGTGTTCGGGATGAAAAACGAACTAAAATGGTGAAAATTTGGCTAAGGCATAGAAAATGAGCAAAAAGATTACATAGACCCGAGGGGTTAGCGTCTAAATGCGAGCCCATGGCATTGAGATGCCAAAACGTTATGAAAAGGAAAATTTTTGAAAGCGCTACATTGTAGCGTCTCAACGTTGGCATTGACCAGTGGTAGAGAGTGTAATTTCTGGGTGCAGCGTTGAGAAGCTGTTAAGAGTCCTATAAATTGTATTTTTAATGCCTAAGGTTCAGAGAGTCCATTTTTGGGATTAATTTTTGAGGAATAGTGCCTAGAATTTGGGATTTCATGTTGAGGGCTGAAATCTTGACTCTTGAGAGCTCGAGAAGTGTTTTCACGGCGGAGACGATGTGGAATTGCTCAGGAGTCATTTTTCTCTCTTTTTTTCTTGCATTTATTTTTCTGTACATTCTTGGGCTGTAATTAATGTGTTTGCTATTATTTTTGTTGTTGAACACTATGAGTAACTAAGACTCTTATTAGTTTTAGGGTGTTGATAGACATTTTGGAATTGTAATTGATTAATGACTTTTTGGGATTTATTTTGATATTAATATCTTTTTATTATTCTTGCTCTTAATGCTTGTTAGTCGATTGGCCACCAATTAATTTATTGTTGGTTGTTTAATATCATACTTGAAAAAAGGAGAAATTAAATTAGACATAGGATAATAAACTAACGTCGTTTATGCATGAAAGTGGTAAATTTGCATTATAGGTTGTTAATGTGGCTTTATTTTTATGTTACTAATTTGTGGGCAATTAAACCGAGAGGGTGGTTCTAGAATTAGTTGGGTAAAGGGTTGAGCTCGCAAGAGGAGACCCATTAGACCCCTAGACTTATGAATTTGATATTAGAATAGTCCCAATAGTCTTTAATTGCATTAATTAATTCCTTAATTGAAATCAACACTCTAGAACTATCATTTTTCTTGAATTTTTCCCAATTATGCTCTTTCGTTTGTTTAATTTAGACTTAAACTTCACTCGTTTTGCTTCTCTAGATAAAATCAACGATTAGTATTTCAGTATTTAATAGAAGTGATAACTCAATTTTACCGAGGATGATACTCGATCTCTTGACTATTTTATACTACTGCTTGACTCGTGCGCTTGCAGAATTTTGCACAACTATGCTCGTAGGCGTGATTCAACCCTCAAGAAAGCTTTACAGGCAAACTTCTCGAAGCCTTACGCTTCTTTTCCACCCTTCCCCAATGCTTTAATGAATCCATTGATCTCACCCCTTCCAATCATGCATGACGAGGCAGCGGAGGAACAAGATCCAGCCATTGAAGACTGATGATTGATGGGGTAGGTTGGTTGTCCCGCTTACTTCTCCTTTAATCAATTTGACTTTCTGTTATTTTACTGCATCACTTTACTTCTTTTTTAATGCTGCTATGTTATTTTTGTCATTTTATATATATCTCTTTTGTACTTTCCACCAATTTAATGACATACCGTTGTGGGTTAAATAATATCTTTTTGAGCATTCTAGCCGAACTTTTATAGGATTAATTCTTTCGATTGAGCAAAACTTTTGATCCAGCATTAGCAGAGTTAGTTAAGCCCTTCTTTGATAAACAAATTGACTACTATGATAGATGTCATTTGCGTTTACAAGAGTTGAAAACTTATTGACTCCAATTTATCTTGCACATAAGTCCACAAATTTTTTTCCTATCCTTAGGAATCTTTGATCACAATTCACTATGTTACCGCAAGTGTATGGGTCAAATTGTAATATAAAATGGCCCTAAGACAGAGTATTGTCCTCTGGGAATCAGATTTCTAATTTTCTTAGTTATTAATTTATTATTTTAATTTTATTTAGGGAACCCAATATTATGCAACAATCGTACGCTATAAGATGCAATAAAGTGAAATACGCTAGTGGTGAGATAATCAAAAGAATAGAGGTTCTAGGGTGTTGGTATGGTGAACGAAATAATTAAACAATTAATTAACTCATGGATACAATTGATTACCAATTTTCTAAGTCTAATGTTGATTAACTCGGGTTTTCTCCTCTCGAGGTCTACCAACTCTCACAATTAGTTTCATATTCGATGTCTCTCAATAAGAATTTAAAAGCCGCAAAAAAATAACCTATCACGGACCTCACAAGCTTTCCTATCATTCTCATGCATTGAAAAACGTATGTCTAAAATTCTTAGTCTAAATTCACTATCCTCTCTTTCAAGCAAGATAATAAAAACAACATACAAACACTTAATGGCTAGTTGAATGTAGTGGCTAATGTGCTGAAATTTTGAAGAAAATGGTAAAGAATTTCATTAAAAAAAATCAATAATTCTAAGAGTTCACACCCTAAAACCAAAGGATTTAACTACTGTTATGCATCATAAAAACTCCAGAAAATCCCCTAAAAATAGAATACATAAAGTGTCTAAGAGAAGAGAGGGAACTCCCGAAAGAAACTACGCCGTTTTGCCTGTAGGCACGCTTCTTGAGGTGTGGAAACTTGATCTCGAGCACTTTAAAAATCTCCAAGCACTCCAGAACAATAGCCCTCATCGTTCTCTGTAAAATTATGTCGAAAGTCGCACAAAAAGTAGGCCTCATTTGACTTAGCAGTGAAAAGATCATTATATAGAATGTGCTAGCAACGTCGAGATGCTAGGGGATAGTGTCGAGACGCTGTGCTTTAATATTACAAAAATGCCATTGTTTAATTGAATTGAGGGGAAGAAATTTTGAAGTAGCGTCGGTTTTGGATTTTGCCTTAAAAAATTGAGTAGCGTTAAGACGCTACTATTCCAGTGTCTCAACGCTACCATATTCTGTCTTCTTGTCACTATTTGGGCGTCTCAATGCTCTAGTATGGCATTGAGACGCTGTGCTTTTAGGTTGAGGCTTTTTTAACATATCTCTTTCATTCCTTAATCGAATTTGCTCTTCTTAGGCTCGTTTTTCAACCCGAACAACACCAAATCTTCATTTTTGCCTCCAAACACTCGGTTTCTACAAATTCAACAATTAAAACCTCAAAGTACACAGTTCAACTCACAAAACTACTAAATTTAAAGCTCTAAAATAGCACTTTTAGAGTGCTATCATACCACAGTGAGTTAATAACTTACTTAAACTCAATATTATCGATACTTTGATTTTTCTATACAAAATATCCATAACATGCTATAGTGTTGTTGTTCAGCAGTGAGGAATAAAGGTAAAGCAATTTGGTAGGATGCTGATAATTAAACATATACAAAAAGTAATTTGTAACAATGATATTTAAAAGTGGGTAGGTAATAAGGTCCACTCAAGCAAAGTGACACAATGCTACAACTACTTTTGGGAAAGAAAGAACACTATAGTAAACTAGAAATCTCTATGCAGTTACTCTTTCGAGCACCCTACACCGGTTGAGCCAATGTCTAAACTCGAACTCGAACTAATTAAGAACCGATTCCTTTCAGTTTTACAACTTCAACACTATGTCTAGTGCGTCTAGGAAAAGGGGAAAACTCCTTTCACTGTAGTATTCTTTAAACGAGTTCGATTAATTATATACCTTTCAGTACAAGAATCAGCTAGCACGTTTCTTAAATTGGCCCACTAGAGAGAAAACAATTAACGCTAATGCAGTTTCAAGAAACATAAAATGCTATTCAATCACCAGAATAAATTTTCAGCAAGGTTTATAGTACATGAATATTTTCATTAACTACCCGATGAGTATTTTATCTACTCTTCATTACAAAGCTAAACACAGTCATTAAAAGCAACGAAAATGGAAATGTAACGACAATAAATATAAAAACAAATGTAAAGATTGAACTAGCTGCAGAAAGAAGGACTGAGAGGTGTCTGAAACTACTTCTCAACTGGATTTCTTCTCAGGGAGTTAGAACTTCTTTGTCGAGAGAGTTCTTCTCTTTTCCTTTCTAGGTATCCTCCTCTTTCGGCAACTTGCCCTAAAATTTCATGCTTCATGCCTTCAATAAGGGGACGTGAAAAGACCCACAACTCCCTTTTGAAGTCCCAAGTAAAGAAAAGGGAAATTGCACCTTATTTAACCGTCACACGCAACCTACGAAATAAACAATCCATATAATGGAGAATTTTGGAGAATATTTTATCTGTCATCTTGCTGGTGCATTGTGCTAGGGAGAATGCTATCGCATCGTGTCGCTTTCTGCACTTGCATTTCACATGTTTCACCTTCTTTCAGCTGCCACAAATTCAAACCTGGAAATCAATAATAACTTTAAAATCTAGTAAAGCAACACTTTAGGGAGATCAATTAGCAACAATAGGGTATCTAATGCTGAAAATCATGCTTTTTTTAAAATCTAATGCACCTAATCCTCATGCATTCATCTTAATTTGGAGCTATAATAACTCTCTTTTGGAGAGTCATCACGCCCCCAAGCTTGAATCTTTGCTTTCCCTAAAGCACGACATGTAAACAAACAATAAAGCATATAACTATGTGAATCTTGGCTAGGATTACTGCAAACTTCATAAGGATTGTTTTCTCGGCCAAATGCGCCTCTATCTGGCCGCTTTATTAACTTATCCCTAAGTTAGTTTTTTCTAAGACTCTAAACTAAATCCTAGGGTGTACTTTACTCCCTACTTTTTCTATCCTGAAACTTTAGCTTGCAATGCTTCACTACTCAGTTCAACAGCCACTTGTGTTTCCTCAAAAGTCCTTAAACTCTTGAACAACGACTTACTTGCACCAAAATTTTAACAACTTTAATAAACTTGATAGCACTCCAAAAGTGCTATTTTAGGGCCTCATTTCTAGTAGTTTTGTGGGCTTTATTGTGGGCTTTGATGCGTTATTTGTCGATTTTGTAGGAACCGAGAATTTGGAAGCAAAAATATGGATTTGGTGTTGTTCGAGTTGAAAAATGAGCCTCTAAGAAGGACAAATTCGGCTAAGAAATGAAGAAGAAATGCCAAAATGAGTCAAAATCAGAGAGCACAATGTCTCAATGATAACTCTCCAAAAGAGAGTTATTAGGAGTCTTTTAGGATAGCTTTCACCTCATGTTTGAAGTAAATTTCCTTTAGTGTATGAAATAAAAGCGCAATTTACCTTTGTTTTGCTTTTATGACTTTTGAGAACCTTCACTTTGATACATCATTCTGTTTAAGATAGCAATGGAATAGAATTAAGGGGTATTGTGCTTAATTGCTACTAATTCTAGGTATTTTGTTGAGCAGGTAGTTGATGGAGCATTATTTTCGCACACTTATTGAGTGAGCAATTCTAGAGAAAAATGGACAGATGAAATCCACACGAGAAGAACATAAATTTGAAATATGGAAACATATTTATCTTTTACGAAATTATTCCACCATTAGATGAGTGATTTAACCAATTGGTTTCCTAATCACAACAGAAAACCTATAAATAGAAAAAGATGTCCCCAATGAAGAAAGTTAAGTTGGTCCCGATTATTTGAAGTCTTTAGAGAGCTTTCTATTTTCTTTTGTTCCTTTGAAGAAGTTTAGTTCACCATTGTTGCTGTTTAATGGAGGACAGCTTGCGGAAGGAGAAACTTTGTGGAGGCTGGAAGAGAAGAATCAATTCTACTTGCCGATTTCATGGAGAAATCGATTTCTACAACTCTTTAGGATTTTACTTTACCATGAACTCATTTACTGTTTACGTTTATGTTTTGCTGTCTTTTATTTGTTTTAGCATGAATTCATCACCTTTGGGTGAGGATTAAGGGAGATATTGTTAAACTGATTTAGTTTCGAAGTAAAAATTTGTTGAATTGAATTGTTTTATAAGTGTTCATATTGTTAAATGTATATGTCTGCCTGGCCAACACACATAAATA
>JAOANK020636472.1:0-11692 GCA_026257165.2 Telfairia occidentalis
CACATGAATAATCACAGGGGATATGAAAAAGTCCATAACATTAATAAAGCAATAAACGGTATTACAATGCGTTACAATGAGTCAAAGCAGAATTCCGCCACTCAAATGCACAATTAAAACAGAAATCCCAAAGAGAAACGCAAAATGAAACAAGTATAGAAAAAGGGGAAGAAAACTCCCAAAGACTGGTGCCAAACTCGCTCCCAACGTAAGACCCTCAATCCCGAGCCTGGGATTGCTTCGGGGTCTCCATGTGGAGCTCTCTCTCCTTCTAAAATATCATGCTCCAAGTCGTGCTCTCGGTTCTTCAAATGGCCTCATCAATTTCAGATGACAAAATGAACTTAAGAAGAGCATTATGCCCGCAGCGTTGAGATGCCATAAGTCATCGTCTCAACGCTGCCTTATGTACAGTCAAAGGGTGCGGCACATCTAAAATTTAGGTCGACAAATGATGACAGCGTTGAGACGCTGAACGACAGCGTCTCAACGCTGATGCGGGTTGCAGCAGGATGGGCACGCGCACATGGGCGCGTGCCCATCTTGCTGCGAGTGCGTGTGGGCGTGCGACGCATGGGCGCGTGCCCATCTTGCTGCGAGTGCGTGTGGGCGTGCGACGTTGAGGGGCATCGCAATGCTGGAGCGTTGCACATCCAAGGCTGAAGGGCCCGCACATGAGCGCGCGCATGGGGAAGCATTGAGCAGGCGAGGTGCATGACTGGGCATGCTTGCTTGGGCATGCATGCATGTTGCTTGCGGCGTTGAGCTTTATGTGCTACGGCGTCGAGATGCCATTGAATAGCGTCTCGACGCTGTTGATCCAATCTCCCATTTTCTAGTGGATTTGAGCGTCTCAACGCTGCTGCCTCGGATCCATTGGCATTTTGGCCTCCTTTCTTATTTCCTTACCCAACATTTATCTTCTTTGGCTCATTTCTCGACCCGAACAACCCCAAAATCATATTTTCTTCTAATTAAGCTCGGTACCTACAAATTAACATAAACATACGTGAAAGCACCAAAATTATCGAACAAAACTAGCTAGAACTAAGCCTAAAAACAACACATTTCCATGTGCTATCAGCTTCAGATACAATATTTCTATAACGGGTTAGCTAGTACTACTAAGACAATTGTGGATGCAGCTGCAGGAGGGTCAATCTTTTCGAAGACACCTCAGGTGTCCCAGGCCTTATTAAAAGATATGGCGACTACAAGTTACAATTGGCCATCAGAAAGGTCCACTTCGAGAGCTGCAGGGATTTATGGATTAGACGAGGTAAGTTCTCTAAAAGCTCAAATGGCAATGCTTACTAATGCTTTGAACAACCTTGTGATGTTAGGTAAGAACCAGTTAATTGCATCAATGGCAGCTTGCAACTCTTACCCATCTTGGGAGAACCAGCAAATGAAACAAGCAAATTACATCAATCGGTCTTATGGGAACCAGTATGGAGGCCAACAGAACCCACTGCTAAACCATTATCATCCAGGTTTGCGTAATCACGAAAATTTCTCTTATGCTAACACTAAGAATGTATTGCAGGCACCTTTTAGTTCAACTTCATCACCTCAGCAGCAGGCTGAGAAATCTTCAATGGAGGACTTGATGAGGACTTTTATCATAGAATTGAGGAATAGAACAATGATCATGGAGAATAGAATGAATAGTCAGGAGAAGGGCATGAAAAATTTGGAGGCCCAAGTTGGACAAATTGCCACTACACAGAGCACTTTTCAAAAAGGTGAGTTTCCTAGTTCCATTGAAGTAAATCCTAGGGAACACTGTAATGCTATTATGTTAAGAAGTGGAAGGACCTTAAATGAAGCTGAAAAACATGAGCCTGAGAAGAAAGCTGGAAAAAAAACTGATGAGAAGAAGGATAACGAGAAAATGACTGGGGAAAAGATGGGAAGAGTACAGACATCGAGTTCAGGGAAGTATTCTGATTCTCTTCCTATTGATTTGAATGCCCTAGAGCAAATGTCGAACTATGTCAAGTTCATGAAGGAAGTGTTGTCTAAGAAAAAGAAATTTGAGCAGTATGAGAGGGTTGATTTGATAGAGCAATGTAGCGTCATACTCCAAAAGAAGCTACCTAAAAAACTGAAAGATCTAGGGAGTTTTATTGTTCCATGTACTATTGGTAGTTTAGAGATTAATTGTGCTTTATGTAATCTAGGTGCCTCTATTAATCTCATGCCTCTTTCTATATTCAGGAAATTGAACTTGGAGAAAGTACAGCCAACTACCATCCGTGTACAGCTAGCTGATTGATCAGTAACATTCCCAAAAGGTATAGTAGAGGATGTATTAGTTAAAGTTTACAAATTTATCTTTCTTGCAGATTTCATAGTGTTAGACATGGAAGAAGACTCAGAGATGCCCATCATATTAGGAAGACTGGTCTTGGCCACTAGAAGGGCTTTAATATATATCCAGCAAGGTAGTCTTACCTTAAGGGTAAATGAAGTGAAGGTAAGTGTTTACATTTATCGAGCTCTTAAAGACTCTTCTAAGGTAAGTACTTGCTGTAAGTTGGATATTTGTGAGAATGGTTGTGTTGAAGATGTTAATCTTGAAACTTCTGATATGTCTAATATGAGGAAATGCATATTGAACCCCAGTTGTGGTAGTTTAAGTGCTTTAAATGAAAACATGCATGCATCCCTTGCTGAAAAAGTTGTTCATGAGAATGTGCATTCTTCTTTTTTTGTTGTTGATCATATTGCTTCTGAACATTACTCTTTGCTTGTTGATAAAAAGAGAGTTTGTTTGAATGTTATACCTCCTAATTTAAAGTTAAAACCCCTACCCTCGCATTTTAGATATACTTCTCTTGATTTTTCTACTCATATTGTTATACTCGCTATTGTACTCAGAGTAGAAGAAAACACTTTTCTGAATGTATTGCACAGAATAAAGAATGAGTGTGGGAAGGAAGCAAAATGGATCTAGGACATGGTGATGAAAGAATGAGCATTAGATGTCTGGTCTAACAAGAAACGTTAAATCAAATGCTTCTTGGGAGACAACCCAAGCATCTTTCCCTTTTCTTTTGTTGAGTTTATTATTTTCATTTACTCAGTAGCTGTTTAGTTCTTATGGATTTTGCACATATCTCTCTCTTTTTCAAGAGCCTTAGCATAGTCACACTCAGTCCACATACCTATCGTATAGTGGACCGCTCCATACTCCAGGCCAGTATCGATTACTTTTCTTGCTTTGTCCTTTTTTTAATACATTGAGGACAATGTATGTTTTTAAGTTTGGGGTGGGCGGTGTCTTGAGTACTGTGTGTTGCTAGGGTAGATTCTGATTGTGTGTTGATCTCCTGAAAATTGTGTCTGTGTGATGATGATTAATGATTTGCTAAAACTTTAGTCAAATTTTTTCGATTTTAATGATGAAATTATTGATTGTTTGCCTGACTATGTGCTATAAGAGTAGAACTGTAACACTTTAATGCTAAAGACTATGATTTTCCATGATTTGTTGTAACGTGTATGTGAGTAGAAATAAGAGAAACTAGTATGGTACTTCTAAAGTAAGCTATGTTTGAAATCTTTCTTTGAATCTCTTGCCTTTAGAGCACGTAGTCGTCCTATTTATAGTCCTGAAGGCTTAGAGTGTAATTAATAGAGTTAGACTTAAGCTGCTTCAAAATGGTCGGATTGTTAAATAGTGAAATTATGAAATAAAGGAGTCCTTGATTAAACTTTTGTTTATTAAATAAAGTTTGTCTAAAGAGGTTACTCTTCCATTCTTTGGCCCCTTAGTCGATGGGGAATGGTATTAGAAAAAAAAAAGTGAAAGGAAAGTGAGTAGGGTCCTAGAATAGAGGTGCTGTTCGTAGTTGGATGTTCAGCGCCTAGGAAGCAGGAGTAAGCCAGAACAAAGGTAGTACGTCTTGACTACGGTCCTCTTTTAGACATTTTTTTATGAAAATAAATAAATAAATAAATAGATGATTAAAAAAAAGTAAAGTAATTATTTTAAGCTTCCTAAGTTAGAATTTTTACTTGAAAACAATTTAGTACTAGAGTAAGGGTAGTTTAGGAAAGACTTCATTAAATCCACTCCAGGCTTGTAAGGATTAGGATAAGATAAGCTTGCACACACACACACACAAGGGAGGATAAAAATTGACTTTCGACTAGCTTACTGATAAAATATGCATGAACATTTTCTTTATTGAGCTCATTACATATCATTATGCATTGAGTGATGAGTCTGAAGCATGCAAGCATTGAAGTTCTCTTATATGTTTGAATTTTATTTTTGCTTAGGACTAGCAAAACTCTAAGTTTGGGGTGGTTGATAGCACTCAAAAAGTGCTATTTTAGGACTAAGTCTTAGTAATTTTGTAGGCTTTCTTGTATGTTTTGATACATTTATTCATTTATTTTGTAGGAACCGAGCATTGAGAGGCTAAATACAAATTATGTGTTGTTCGGGCTGAAAAATGAGCCTAAGAAGAGCAAATTCATCTAAGAAACGAAGGAAATATGTCAAAAACAAAGTGCAGAATTTTCTGGGGCAGGGTAGCGTTGAGATGCTACAACATAGCATCTCAACGCTATTTCAAAATTTTCTTCCTTGTTCATAAAATAAGCGGTGACATTTTTGTAATATTGAGGCATAGTGTCTCAATGCTATCGGTAGAATCTATATAATGATCTTTTCGCTGCTAGGTCAAGGGGAGGTCATTTTTTGTGCGATTTTCAACGGAATTCAACAAAAAACTACGAATGCTATTGTTCTAGAGCAGTGGGGGATTTTCGGAGTGCTGGGGATCGAGTTTTACACCTCGAGAAGCATGCCTAAGTTCGAAAGGCGTGGATTCTTCCCAGAGTTCTCTATCGTTTCTTAGATATTTGATGTATTCTGATTTTAGGATATTTTCTGAACTTTTTATGATGCATATCAGTAGCTAAATCTTTTTGTTTTAGGGTGTTGGTTATTATGAACTCTTGAATTTATTAGTTTTTCTTATGGAATCCAAATTCTTTACCATTTTCTTCTAAATTCTAGCACATTAATAACTGCATTCAACTGGCCATTGAGTGTTCATATGCTATTTTTATTATCTTGCTTGAAAGAGAGGGTAGTAAAGACATACATTTTTCAATGCATGAGAGTGATATGAGAACTTGTGTGGTCCATGATAGGTTATTCTTATACCGCTTTTAAATCCTTATTGCAAGACATTGAATAGGAAATTAACTGTGAGAATCGGTAGACCTCGAGAGAGGAGCACCCAAGTTAATTGACCTTAAACTTAGAAAATTTGGTAATCAATTGTATCCATAAGTGAATTAGTTTTTTTAATTGTTTCGTTTGCCATACCAACACCCTAAAACGTTCATTCTCTTGATTTTACACCATTAGTGTATCTCCTTTTAGTGCAATTCTATAGTTTAGAATTGTTGCATGATAAATTAGTTTCCTAAATAAAATTGAAAGAATAAATTAATAACTAAGAAAATTAGAAAATTTGACTCCCAGACGATGGTACTCAGTCTCTTAGGCCATTTTATATTATAATTTGGCCCGTACACTTGCGGTGATGCAGTGGATTACGATTAGTATGAGTGATGCTTAGCCAGAATACCCTCTGCGCCCCCCGAGATTACCTTCACCAATGATGTCGCAGCAGGATGCTTGGGACCTCACAACAATGCCTTGGTAATAGGTAGATGTGGACCACATCAAGGTCCACCAAGTTTTGGTAGATGGAGGAGCGTCAACAAACATCCTCTCTTTCTCCACCTATACAACCTTAAGTTGGCGAAGGGGCTAGTTGAAACCATGTCTGACTACCCTCGTCAGATTCTCCAATGAACGAGTCATGCCAGAAGATGTGTCAAGCTCCCCATCTTGTTGGGTTAGGGCTCTACCAAAGTCACGCACATTGTAGAAATTTATGGTGGTCAACGGGTTGAACGATTGACTATCCACGCCCTCCATGCGATACCATCCATGTACCACCAGATGATGAAATACCTCATACCCAATGGGGTAGGCATTGTCCGAGGTGAGCAGTGGGCTTCAAGGAGTGCTACTTGCTAGCTCTCAAAGGCACCCCTACAGTTAGCATCGTCGATTACAACAGTAAGTCGCTGATGACTGACTTAGAGAAGCAAAGTTCCTCGAAGAGTTGGAGATCGGTTCCCTCGAGGAGGTAGGTAAATAATTACAGATCGACATTCAAATGGAAGCCAAGAAGAAGGTGGGATTGATTGACTTTCTAAAGGCCAATACCAATGTCTTCGCCTAGTCCCACAACGACATGCTAGGGATAGATTCGAATGTAATGGTCCATTGACTGAATGTCAATCTCCAGTTCAAACCCGTCAAGCAGAAGCATGGCCCCATCAACATAGAAAGGAGCACCATGATTGCCAAAGAGGTGAAGTAGCTCTTCGATGTCGGCTTCATCAAGAAGGTCTACTACCCTCAATAGCTCTTGAACATCATCCTTGTAAAGAAAGCAAATGGTAAGTGGCGAGTGTGTATAGATTTCACAAACCTAAATAAGGCTTTCCCAAAGGAAAACTTCCCCCTGCCTTGAATAGACCAACTGACACAACTACTGGATACGAGCTCTTTTCATCTATGGATGCATACTTTGGCTACAATAGATTTGCATGCACAAGTCGAACCGAGAGCACGCCGCCTTTGTAACTGACAAGGGCTTGTACAGATACAAGGTCATGTCGTTTGGCCTGAAGAATGCTAAGGCCACTTACCAACGGATGGTGAACATGATGTTTGCATACCATATCAGCCGTAATATGAAAGTTTACGTCGACGATATGCTGGTAAATTGCAAGGCCTTTTACCAACACGTGGCATATCTATCTGAAGCTTCTAGCATGCTCAAGTCTTATCAGATGAAGCTCAACCGAGAAAATATGCCTTTGGTGTATCTTCAAGAAAATTTTTTGGTTTTATGATCCACCAAAGGGAAATAGAGGGCACTTTCGACAAGATTAGGGCAATTTTCGATATGGAGGCCCCTAGATATCTAAAGAAGTTGCAATGCCTGAATGGGTTGCCCTCAGCAAATATGTCTCCTAGGCTACCAATAGGTGCCTTCCCTTCTTCAAGATCTTGCACTAGTGAGGTCAATTTGAGTGGATAGCAAAGTGCAAAGGTGTGCTCATTTAAGGAATACCTCATCTCGACACGTCTGCTCACAAAGCCCATGCTAGAAGACGCCCTCCTTCTATACCTGGTCGTATCTAAAACAACCATCAGTTTGGTCCTTTAAAAGAAAAGGGAAGTCGGTAGTCTTTGATACATTACACAAGCAAAGCAATGACAAAGATCAAGACATGCTATCATGGCTTGGAGAAGCTAGCACTCGCCTTCGTCACTCTAGCCTAGAGGCTCCGCCCGTACTTCAAAGCACATCAAGTGAGGTCCTTACCAGCTTCCCTTTGAAGTATTGCATAAGCTAGAGGTCTCCGACAGGTTAATGAAATAGGCAATTGAGCTTAGTGAGTACGACATATAGTTCGAATCTCAGACCGCCATCAAAAGGAAAGTTGTCACTGACTTTATAGCCGAGTTAATGCCTATGGTTAACTCCCCATCCGATAGACGAAGCTTCGAATGAGAAAGGAAGCTGGGTTGGGATCCTCATGATCGCCCCAAATGAGGTTCGCTTTAAGTACGCCCTCCAGTTCAACTTCTCGACCTCCAACAACAAAGCCGAATATGAGGCATTTTTAGTTGAGCCTTCCTTATGGTGCCTCGACCCAATGGAGGAAAACTATGTCCTCTTCATAGTGCATAAAACATGTGTGGTAACCACTCTGATGCTCAGTCCTTGGTAGAAAAATTGGTTTGGCAAGGCTATTATTGGCGTACTTTAGTGATCGATGCCAAACACTTCGTCCGACGATGTGATCCCCGCCAACGTATCGCCTCCCAACTTAGACAACCCCCAAAACCTCTAACTCTTCTAACAGAGGTCGAGCCCCTAGCTACGATAACTGAGCAACGGATGATCAACTTTGTGTGGAAAAACATCGTATGTTGGTTCAACATTCTGGACGCACTAATCTCGGAAAACATACGAAAATTTGACAATGTTAGGTTTAAGGCCTTTTGGGATGACCTAGGCATCCAACAATTCACATCATCCATGGCTCATCCCCAGGCCAATGGTGAGGTCAAAGCTATGAACAAGATCATCAAATGGAGGATAAGTACCCTCAAAGCCAGATTGGCAAAAGAACTGTCAGCTGTTATATGGTGGTGTGAATCCATCCTATGCACCTCAATGGATGAGACACCCTTCTCTCTCACATTTGGGTCCGACACGGTGGTCCCTGTCAAGGTCGAACTACCCACTTTATGGGTGGAATCATTCGATGAGCAGACAAACGACCAACACCAACGCGTATAGCTAGGTAGAATATAAAAGGTGAGTAACGAGGTATTACAATACCCGAGTAAAGATCAGTCAGTTCCATGTGGGCGACCTCGTGCTACGTCGCGTCCTTTAACAGGCAGGTGCCCTAGAAAACTCCTAGGAGGGGTTGTACAAGGTGAAGAAATTTCAATGACCAGGCGCTTACATGCTCACCAACTTGGATGGGAAGATGTTACCTCATCTATGGAATGTTGAGCACCTTAGACTTTATTCTTCTTGACACCTTCGATGCACTCGGATGCCCCTTTATAATGGGAGGTCGTCCCTTCATTATTCCTTGGCATTAAATAAAGCGAGTCAAATTTGAGACAAACATCGGTCTTAACCTAGGTCCTCTCAAATGGGGCCCTACCACTCGCATGCTTGGCCATAACACTTAGAATTAAAATGTTCGCTACAGTCTATGAAGACCTTGTCATTTTATTTTTAAGGGAGACTCAAGTCAATCTGCCTACCTCAGTATAGTTTAAGCTTGCCAATCTGGTAAGTCATCCAAGCCTAGATTAAAAAGAAAAAACGGATGCAAGTAAGGCTTGTCATATTCACGGTTTATTTGATGGCCTACGAGCTTAACGATAGATTGAAACATGAAAAACGAAATAAAAAATACAAGTTGAGAAAAAGAAAACTTGGTTTATTCACAACTCAAAGTACAACCCTAAAGTCCTTTACAAGACGACCTACGAGCCTAGCACTAAGTTGAAACAAAGTAGTACAAGGTATGGGGTGGGGATAAATTGCTAGAAGGGTGCAAAAAGTCTCAGGACGATAATACGACACTGACCTCATCTATCTCTACCTTTGCCTATTGCCGAGTTCTCCCCTCGTTAAAGCAAACTTTACCTTCAGCTGGCAAGCTAGGAAAGCGGTACTTCTACGACCACCACCACCACCACTTCGGCCACCACACGACAGCAAGCCCATATCTGAGCTACGACGAGCTCCCTCTGACTCACCCGTTGCTGCCCCAACTGACCTTGCTAACACTACTTATACTATGTTAACATCGAATGCCTGATGCCTCTTGCCTTTGTCAATTGGGCCACGATCCTCCTGCCACAAAAAATCTCGAGCTCAACCTCAACCATACGAAGTTGGAGGTTAGGTTCGAAACTAAGGTTGTTCACCAGTCGAGCTTAAACTGCCGAGTAAGCAGTAAGACGACACTGATAAGCAGCTTCTTCCCAGTCTAGACGAGCCATTAAATTAGACTGAATAACCTTGTTCTCGGCCACAACAACCTCCATACAACCAAAAACCAAACTAAGAAGATACTTCTATTAGGATTGGATGAAGTTTGAGCATCGTTTCCCGGCTCGGATGGAAGCTAGGCTCCAACTCTACTCTCAGATTTAGACATTTGAGAACTCAAGGCAAGTTGGAATAAGAAGAAAGGAACTTCTTTTTTATAGGTCCCTCTGGCCTCCTCGAAAAGGGGCGATGCATCAGAAATCGACGGTTTCAGACTACAAAGAGTTGTTCAAATCTCATGCAGTGAAACGACATTTTCTAGAGGAGATGAGCTCGAAGCCCAGTCCACCAGTTCGGCGAGCAATGCATCATCCGAGCTTGGACTCTAGCCCAAGGACACAATACTAAAACATATAAAGGAAATGAGAAAGAAAAAGAGATACGGTCGAGTGATGAAATCAAGAACTACTTTTCATTACATTCAAAAGAGAAGGGATACAAGTGTTTAGAAGAAGGGGAGTACAAAAAAACCTAAGGGGCACTAGCCCAACCTAGACCGATGCTACCATAGATAATGATGTCGTCGAGGTGATCCAAGTCATCCTTCTCAGGTGGTAGCTCAGCAGAAAGGGGGAGGGGACTTCATCCAAGGGGGCCCCAAAAGGAGGAGGCACAACTTCGAGAGCTCCGTCCTCGACCACCGTGGGGGCCGCCCAATCCGCCTCGTAGGACTCCCTGTTGGTCTTGTTATCCAAGTCGGGGAACTACTCCTTGGCCTTCTTCAGGAGGTAGTCAAGGCTGCTGTCACCCACTCCTTCTGAGTTTTTCAGGTTTCAAGGTGTTCTTTAAAGGTCGTAGTCAATAGTTAAGGATCAGACAAGGCAAGCTCAGCTTGGGCCAACTTCTTCTCAGCAACCCTCTTCCCTTCAACGGCCAGTGCAGTTAACCCTTTCGCAGCCTTCACCCCGTCTTTGGTAACTTTCAGCCCCTCCAAGTGAAAGATGTATCAACATACATGTGCAACAGATTAGGATCTAAAACACTCTAATTAGCTCAATTAAAGAAGGAAAATCATGCTTTATAGAGGAGAAAAACAGAGAAATAGGAAACTAACCTTTGTAGCTCAAATTCTCCTCTATCTTCGGCGATATGTATCACGAACAAGCTCTCGAATCACCACTAGTGTCTTTTCAACTATTCTTCGACCTTGGAACGGGATGGTGGGATCCCTTAATTGGTGAATTGGAGAAGAAATGAGGTGATGTTGGGTTTATGTTCAACACATGAACAACCAAACTTTGGGAGCTAAAACTTGATTTTCATCAATCCTTCTTACCATGAATTTGAGTCACATTTATAGACTAAATCATGCACAACTACCTCACCCAAGATTGACACTCAATCATGGTGAGGTAGCATTTCAAATGGGGTGGCAAACCATGGAGGAAAGTGGGAGAGAAAATAGAAATTCACCATTTTCCATTTTTCCCACTTGTCCATTTTCCTTTTATTTCTTTTCTTTTAAATTTTATTTTGAATTTTAATTTCTCAAATCAAAATCCAAATTAACAAATTAAATTAAAAACAATTTTTAATTTAATTTGTAATTATTTTAATACCATATATTAAAATAATATTAATTTGCCACCAATCCCGATTTTCGAAAAAACTATTTTTTCGAATATGAATCCCTATTCATATGTACAACATTTAAATGTTATTTTCAACTCCCTTCGATCGTTTAATTCATAACCAAACTTTGATAGATTAAATATATCGCATATATTTAATATTCTCTCGAAACTGAATTCGAACACTTCGAATTCATTCACCACACTGTTCCAAGGTGTTATTCGATATGTGCTAGCCGAGGGACCTAATGGACCTATAGATCATGAGCTCCAACGATCTGAGATTAACCAGCCAAACTCTTTAACCTAGTTAATCAATATTCATTAACTAACGGGTCACTCCACGAAAGCCCGTAGCTGCACTCTCCTCACTATAGATATATTGTGTCCATTTGATATAACCATAATTAGTAAGTCGATCCT
>JAOANK020636570.1:0-11692 GCA_026257165.2 Telfairia occidentalis
GGAATCGTTGTTTCGAGCTCTACGTAATGGACTATTCAAAACATTAAAATTGTCAATAAATAAAATCAGGTTTGTTAACATTAAAATATTAATTAAAATTAATTAATTTGAGATTGAGGGCCAAAAAGCCAATAGTCTTCTCATCGCGTTGGTACTAGAACGAGTCTTCCCATTTGGTAGGTTCCATGATGGATCTTCCCATTAGGTCAGTCCCACGACGGGTCTGGTACTAGAACGGGTCTTCCCATTGGGTCAGTCCCACAAAGGGTCTTCCCGTCGAGTCAGTCTCATCTCATACTCTCTTCTTGTTTCAGAGATGCCTCGACACATGATATCCCCAGTTGAACGTGAAAGGAGACGCCAAGCAGTACATGCCACCTGCGCCTTAGGCACTGGCCCAGTCATCGTTCTCGATGATCCTTCTCCAGAAGATCATAATGAACCACCATTGCCACCTAGGTTTGAAAACCCGGAGTTGCTTGTCCTTCAACGGTTCCGTCCGACAGTACTGAAGATGAAGACGACCTATACATCTACTCTTACTCTGGTTCATACGAGGTGACTTATGACAACGTCGACACGCTCACTCACTCCTTGGCCTTGTGGGATGCTTTAAGAGAGAGTCCAATATAGAGGCATATGCAAGACGCTAATGATCCCCGAGGGGCTTACACCTAGCTCTTTCTCATTTACGGACCGTAAGTGTCCTCTCTTTGCACCGCACTTAGAAGACTTTTTCATTTGACCACTTACCATTCCATTCACATGCATTTCACCACGTGGTGGTGTCTGCTTCAGCTCTTGGCGAGGAACTTACATTCTTACACCAAAATTACTTCTCCCAAGCTGAGTTAGAACAAGTTTGAGCGTCAAATCGCCAAGCCAACCAAATACTTCAGAGGACCGAAGTCGCTTTTACTTCTCTTCAATCAGATTATGAAGCTTAGTCGAACACTTCAAAGATTTAACTGAAGCATATTGAAATTCTGAAAACCCAATTGGCTACAACAGAGGCCAAACTCCAAGATTCCATGTTTCTGACTGAAGAATTCAAAAAGACTTTGGAGTTTATCACCTTGAAAAATGAAGCAATGGGTTACGAAAGTGATTGGACCGTTCGTACTATCCCGTCTCGCTATCTTGACTTGGTTCTCCAATTTGTTCAAGATGAATAAAAGCAATATTATGATACGCCTAGTTTTCATGTTCTCGACAACTTAGATGAAGGGGAGGCAACTGTAAATTTAGATTATATTCCCATGGTCATTGGCAATTCGGAAGGAAATACTTAACTCGTAGCTTCGTTTTGCCTTCAACTTATCAATCATGTACCTCCCAAATGCTAAATGGAAATATATTTATCTTACTCGAACTTTTGACTTGTTGTCTTTGCATTTCGTGAGTAATTCGAATTTAACAATAAACTGCTTTCACCAACACACGTCTTGGCATCACACCTTGGCTTAAATACTCCAAGGAAATTTTTGAACGCCTCGTCCATCTAATTGCCTCAACCGTTTAAATGCCTCGGCCAATCACCTTAGGTACATGCTTTGTTCTCGGTTAAACACAATAAATTTTTTAATGCCTCGGCCTTCATGAACGCCTCGGCCTCGATGAACGCCTTGGCCTTCAACTCTATTTATGTTTTGCTTTCGTTTTGTTGCTCTTTTAATCCCTCATGCCCCCCGTCAAATAGATTTAAAAACTTAGAAATCTACTTGAGTAGACGTATTATCAAAACAAAATGCTTTATTTCTCAACTCTTTTGAAAAAGAACAAGTCACAGCCAAATTCCAAATTACTGAAAATAAATCTAAAGATGTTTAGCGTTCCAAGGATGAGGCATTGGTTTTAAACTCATCTGCTAGCGTGTATGTCCCAATTTCTCTACGTCGCCATCTACAAACCCGCCCTAAGGTCCAAGGCGTTCGTCCATCAAGGGTGTCATGTCATCTAAATTGACCTCGACCTCTCTGTTGATGGAGTTAGCCCCGGTTTCACCAACTAAGTCAATTATCTACTGATTTTAACCCTTTTAGGGTGGTAAAATAATATTCTCTTGACATTTGTTGCTGGCCTCGGACAAATCCCACCCCGTATGAGGTTGGAAATTTCATGGCCCAGTGATATATGGAAGGTACAACTCCCAAGGAGTGAAGTGTAGGTCCTCCCAGAATTGCGTTGTAAACAGAACGACAATCTACCATAAGGAAATCTACCATTTTGGTGATGCAACTCGCACCATCACCAAAGGTTACTGGGAGTTCAATCTTTCCTTCTAGGATGAACCTTTCCTCGTCAAATCCAACTAGTGGAGTTGGGCTACTCTTCAAACGCTCTCGACCTAACTTCATGGCTTCATACGCTGCGACAGATAGAACATCGGTGGAACTTCCTCCATCTACCAAAATGCGTTTCACCTTAATATTTGCCACGATTAAGGTAACCACTAGGGCGTCGTTATGAGGCTGATGAACTCAAGACGCCTCTTCCTTAGTAAACTTGATGGGTGAAATTGGCTTAGCCAAGGTAGCATAACATACCTCCCTAATCTCTGGTGCAATTCGAGCTTCTCGGGCTTTTTCCTTTCGTTTTTTTCCAGACTCATCCTCAGCTGGGCCACCAAAGATGGTCTTAATCTCTTGCGGGGGTGGAGATTCTCCTCCATCGCCTTTATGTCCACCACGTTGGAAGCTACTTTCGCCAACATATTCCTTTAACTGTCCACGTTGGATCAAAGCTTCTATTGCCTCTTTCAAATCAAAGCAATCAGAGGTTGCATGACCATGATCCCGATGGAAAAGACAATACTTATCTTTATTCCTTTGATGTGACCGGTGCGCATCTTCGTTGGCCACTTTAACACATCTTTGTTGTGAATCTCCATCAAAATTTGTTCAAATGGTACAACTGTTTGTGTGTAGCGCTCAAACTTGCTGGGAGGAAGCCCTTGCTTTGACAAACGCTCTGTCGATGTTCAGACCTTCGCCTCTTCATATTAAATCGACTATCTTCTATCTGGCTTTTTCCCTTTACACTGTCGAGTTTTCCATTCCTTTCGTTCACCCCCACCTTGAATGGAGTAACTCACCAGCAGTCTATACTTATGTGCTTTGAAACAAAGCTCGACATAAGTAGTTGGTGCCCTCTTCTCTAATGACCATATAAACTTCTCGTCTTTCAGTCCGGCCACGATAGCCGTAAGAGTCGCTCCGTCAGTATAGCCTTCGATCTGAAGTGCCTCGCCATTGAATCGCGACACATATTCTCGTAAGGTTTCGCCTGACCTTTGCTTAATTGTCAGTAAATGAGTTAGCGGCTTTGTTTGATCTCGTCCACCCAAGAATTGGGTGACCAAGGCTCGTGCCAATTCTCGAAAAGATGTAATTGACTTTCGTTCTAACTTACAAAACCACTTACGCGCCCGACCGGTTATAGTGAAAGAAAATGACCGACAGTTGATTGCATCCCAGACTCCATGGAGCTCCATCCATGACCGAAATGTATTGACGTGCTCTATCGGGTCTTTCGACCCATCATAAGGTTTCATGGTTGGTAATTTAAACTTGGGTGGAATAGATTCCTGCATAATCTCATCAGTAAACGGTGGGTCAACGTGGTCTAAACAAATTCTCCAAGTCCAAGCCTACTCCACCCTGGGCCTGTTTCATATTGCCAAGCTGATTTTGAATTTTTTGCAGCTCGACTTTCCACCTCGGCTTTTTGAACACCTGATCTTTTTGCTTTCAATTTAATAAATCACGGAGGTCCGAGCCATGGTCTCCTTTCTTGACTCAGTCTTCCTCCCGTACCATCGGAGGCGTCCGGTGAGAATGACTCCCATGATAATGGCTTTGAGTCACACTATTCCGCACAGTATGTGACTGCGATTGATGGCCACCCGAACGTGATAGTTGATCTCTAATATCCGATTGGGCTGGTCGCTTATCATTTCCTCCAAGATGCAATTTTTCTATTGGCCTTGGATTTCGCCTCCGTGATTCTCTTTCACCATCATTCTTCGGGCCCTTTCCCTTAGCCGGGTCTCGAGTAATTTGTGGCAGAGATCACAAGCTCCATGTTGCTCATGTCGGGTCTGACGATCCAACCGCTCGATAAGTCGATTTATGTTGCAGTCCATCCCTTGTACTCGTTCTTCCAATGCAGCAATCTTGGCATTAGGGTCCATATTTTGGTCACCTTGCTCCCGTACCGCCACTCGCCTAGGATGCTTCTCCCAGTTCGACTCATCACCTTCACCCTGACGGTTATCATTGTTACCAACTTCTTTATTCATATTTTTCAATGTACAGGTAGTTTTCAGATGCATAGGTATAGGTAAAGCACTGACTCGTCCCCACAGACGGCACCAACTGTTGATACCCGAATCTGGTCAATGGTAAATTTGTTATTAGGGAACGAACACGTGTTCACCTGCAAAATAGAATAACCTCACACCGATGTGGTGCTAAGCTACAAACACTCTGATGCTCAAGTTAGCACGAGTAATAAAAATTGACTTAGAACTAGAGAGTAGAAAAGAGTTGCTTACCTTTAGCCAAGTTCCCCTTTGATTTTATAGGGTGGCATATTGAGGTTAATTTTGCAACCTTTACTCATATTGTAATCGTCGTCATCACTAATGACGTTTGACATTTCGTACATTTTGACCGTTACTCACTCGTTATAATACTTTTTGGCTATAAATGACCAATTAAGTTAAGGTTGGCTCAACCGACTTCTCCGAAGTACAATTTTTGCTAAGACGTTTTTCAGCCTTGACCTTTTGGGCATGTCCACCCTTCTTTGGGGACCAGCATGGCCAAACCTCCCTTGGGATCGGTAAGCTGACCCCTTTTTGGGGTAGGTGGCTTTGTCCGACCAACCTTGGGGTCGGTGGCCGACCCCTTTTGGCCGACCCCCCTTTAGGTGGGCCTCGACCGACCCATCTTGGGATCGGCGGCCAATCCATCTTGGGTGGGCTTTGGCCAACCCTTTTTGGGGTGGGCCTCGGTCGACCCCTTTTGGGAGTGGGTGGCCTTGGCCTACCCGCCTAGGGGTCAACACCGACCCGTTTTGAGAGGTCACCGCCCTGGGGTGGGCGGTCTTGCTTGACCCTCCTAGTTGCTTGCCTGGGCCGATCCCCTTTGGGGTGACTTTGGCGACTCTTTAAGGGAGGTGGTCTTTGGACTGCCTTCTCTTTCGATATTATGCTTTCTTTCTTGGGCCTCATATAATTTCCCCCATAACTAGTATATCAGAAATGTAACAATAAGGTATCAATAGTGTATCAATCTTATACGATTAAAAAGCTTAATTGAAATACTGAATTTAAATACAAACAGAATTAAAACACTTGAGTTTTTTAATTTGAAATTTAAATTAGCCTAAATACAATACTATTTTCCTTCACTTACACTTTCTTTATCCTCTTCTTTCTTCTCTTCTTCTTCTCCTTCTTTCCCTTCTTCTTCAGCTTTGTCTTCCTTCTTCAGCATTCTCATTCTTAGATTCAAATAAAAAAATATTTTAGCAATACGATTTTGATATACGTAGTATGAAGTATGTCAGTCTCATTTGATATACTTAACACTAGGTATATCAATAATATAAATAATATTACTGGTATACCTTAAATCAAGTATGTCACATATATTACCGATATACCTTATATAAATATATATCAGTGATAAAACAAATAGAATTTTAGAATTGATACACCAATAAAATTAAAACAGTTACCTCTTTCGTCTTTTCCTATATATATTCTGCTACATACTGAATGATATCTTCAACATTGACATCTTCCTCATATTCATGCAGACTAACAGTTGGAGGTTTATTTGGGTGAAGTGATTCTTCTAATTTTTTTTCAATGTTAGTTTTTGGTGGAAGTCGTTATAGCACTAAAGACAATATTTTTAAATTATCTTCTTGATTTTTCTTCATTTCTTCAAAAAATTTAATTTGCATCCTCTATCTTGTTTGTCTGTTTGATCTTTTTCTCCTTCTAAATCCTCTTTCTCTTTCAACATTTTGTCCTACATTTCTTTTACTGATTCCTTCACCAATATTTGAAAATAGCTTGTAGGTAGATCATATATAGTAGGTGAAAGATAGATAGCCGAAAACTACATAATCAAATATTGAACAATAATTTAGTGATAGTAGATATCAATAAAATAGTATATCAAAGATATACTTCGTACCAGATGAATCAGTAATATTATTAATATATCTAACATCGAGTATATCACTGATATATAATTTTCATTGCCAAATGTATGAAGTATGTCAACAACTAACTTGATATTGATATATCAAGTACATTAGTGATATATTTTTTTATAGATATTTCACTTACATCAGGTAATGAAAGTAAGACCATAAACTTACACCCTATGCTTTGAAATATTCTCTTGAAAGTAATTCCAATTAGGTTGACCAACAGATTGCCAGCTCAACATTCTTGGGCTTTCGATGGCAATTTTTGTTGTAATTCCACCATATGGTTGAGATAGTTTTGAGACAATTTCGTATGCCCAACAAACTACACATGTGGAAAGCCTTACAAGTAAAATGTTGATGATTGATTTGCTGCTGCTTTTCTAATGCATTCAACTATTAAATCAAAAGTCAATCTACCCCATGGATACTGTTAAAATGATTCCTATTGATCTAGAATTTCTAAATGTTTCCACTAAATCTTATTATGAAGTTGTTCAGCATATAAAAAACATTCCAGCAGGTACAAATTTGTAATTTTGACCATGACATCATCATTTTGAGAACCAACATTGAAAGCTACATTCGTCTATTGAATCACGTTACTTAAAAAAGGTTTTTTGTAATATTAGGAGTATCAATGTCCTCTTCTTCTACATTTGTCTTAATAATTTTTGGGTATTTGTCGCAGTTTAAACCTGTTATGAGACAAAATTCCTTCATTCCAAATTTTGCTAATTGTCCTTCAAGGTTGAAAATTAATGTATCTAAAGTGCTTTCTTTAGATAATCTCTTAATGAGATGAACCAGTAGTTATGCAGGACATTTCTTGACTACAAAACCTAGAAAATTTTCAAAGGGTCCTCCTTTGAACATTTCTAATTGGTTCTCTTTCAATTTGCTTGTTATGTTGTCTATTATCTCTAATTTAGAATAGTATTGGACTTTTAATCCACTATTCCCGACCAAATTTTCCTATTAAAGATAAGGATAAATAAAGCATATCACTACAAAATAACATTTATGAACATTTATCATAATTGTATCATAGATCTATTAGCAATCATTTTAATATTATAGTATGTATATTAGTAGATATCAACAATACTACTGACATAAATTTTTAGCAATATAATGTAATAAGGATTGGTATATTTATGTTATGTTGTGCTAAACCAACCAATACTTATTTAATACACATGTCACATCATACCAGTTATAGAAGTATATTGGAAGTATATCATTATTTTTTGAAAAAACACATTATATATATCAGTAGTATATTACAATTTATATTACATATATCAATAATGTATTATAGACATATCAGGAATCATTGTAATGCTATACTATGTATATTAGTAGAACGCATGTCAATAATAATACTAACATGAAATTTTAGTAATATAATGTACTAAGAATTTTGTAGATAAAAAATATATCAATAGTTATTTAAACAATAGATCAAGTGTATATGTAGTACTTCATCATCCCTTTTTCCTTTTTTGCCTTTTTCTATTTTAAAGATTCTCCTTTCCTTAGTTCTCTTTTTTCCTTGTTTTTCCTTCGCTTTTCTCCATTTTCTTTTCATATACAAAGATAAAAATGAATAGTTTATCACTTTAAACGGTTTCATGAACTAAAATTACTATATATTACTATATAAACTTAGAGCAATGAAAATAACAACTCATTCAGTACAAACATATAATGTCAGTGACAAACATAATGCCAAAAGAAGAACAGAAAGCCACAAATGAACAAAAAACCATAAGAACTACTCATTTGAGGATCATTCACATATATTTAATTCACATGATAAAAAGTAAAATAAAAATAAAGGTGAAGTAAAGAGGATACAGTGTGAGTGATGTACAAAATATGGAGAAGCAAATGTTGAGCGATATATACGTATTATACATAATATTTCATAGTTACATCAACTAAAAACTCAAAATCGCCAAAAATATACCACAAACATCGAGATAAAAGAACCCAAAAAACAAAAAAAAAATGACGAAATCGCAACATAAAAATTGAGAAGGAAGAAGAACCTTAGTCGCTCGAGAGCCAAAAACATAAAGAATGGCGATTTGTGAGTAAAACTACTTCAGAAACCATCGATGAAGAAGAAGGTACTATACGGTATTTTAACTGCAAATGAACAATTTAGGGTTTCAGAAGTACATCTTACAAAGGTAAGAAGTAATTTCGTTGAGACTATCAAAGAGTTTTTAGGGTTTTTTTTCAAAATCCGTGCCGCAAATAAACCCATGCCAAACACACGCACAAACCCTCCGTTGCCTGCAGTCTAAGATTTTTTGCCTACAAAACTTATTCCACCCATTTGAAGGTTATTTCCGAGATTTTACATACTTTCGTTTTGGGCTAGGCCTTATTTTTGCCATATCCGCAATTTTGATAACCCAATGCTAAATCTACTATGGTGTCTAATATTTTTGTTATATCCGTAAGCGTCCCTGGTAGATAATAATTAAATTATTTGATTTATTAATTGTTTTTCTAATTATTCTTTTCTTTTTTTTTTCTTCTTTTTTTTCATTTTCTACCCTCTTTTCCTTCATTTTTTTCGCCTACAACCTATTCCTATTGAACATTTTGCCCTTCCTCTGCGTCAGTTTTTTAGTCTTCTTCACAATATTATGGAAGTAACACAAACGTATGTTTCTTCCTATCCATTTTTCTGGTGTTATATTTGTAGCTCACCAACTCAATTTTGTGTGTTTTTAGCTTTTTCAATTCTTTGTTCGCGTCGCGTTATTTTTTCAATTATGCTCTTGCTTGTTATAGGCATTCACTCTTTACAAATTTGTTTATTTAATCCAATAATTACTATTGAATTTATTTCATCATATATATATATACCTTATTTTTTCATCATATTGTAACAAGTTATTTTAAAAAATTTAGCATTTCGCAAAAAGTTATTTTAAAAAATTTAGCATTTCGCAAATATATAGCTCATATATATATTGCAATGAGTTTTTATTTTCGTATTGCAATGAGTTTCGTTTTTGTATGTAGTATTTCGCGAATATACATCTCATATATCTCATATATACTCTCTTATCATTGTTTTTAGAAGAAAACAAATAAAAAACAAAATAAAGAAATGAAATCAAAAGAAGAAACTCATTACCAATGGAATCTACAATTTCAGACATCAATGAGAAAATTGTGAGCCACATTGTATGTGAAGAACATTATTGGTGCAAAATTTTGGGGCGTGGTAATCGGGTGACGTGGTTTCTCGCCTACCGACTTGAATCAATATGGTGCTCTGCCAAGTATACTCCAAAACTCAAGTTTGCATTTTGATCAAGAGCACTTATGCTTTATTTGGCCTCAAAAAAGTTGAAGAACTAATTTTAAATTCTATGATTTGAAATTCGAGAAATGATTTTAAATTCTTTACCTTGTTTAGAATGAAAAATATTTGAAACGAATGTATTTAAAATGTATTGTTTGGATGTTCACAGAAAAGAAAAGAAAAAAAAAATACTAATATAGGTTTCTAATCTTATTTTATTAATTAAAATTAATATATGACAAAGTTGAATAAGTAATTTACTAAAATCTTATGAAATCTTTCGAAATTTGACAATTTTAGTCTGATTGTTTTTTTGTTTTTGGTATAAAAACACAATTTCAAATGATGCATTTTCTTGTGATAACAGGCAACAGAATTCATTTGAAATCCGTAAAAATTTGAAATCTCTCCAAATTCTAAGCTTCCAAATACAACCTTAGACTAGCATTGAATTGTGCTTAGCTTTGGTGGGTGAATTTCTTCCTTTAAATAGAGAAATTGGAGTAGAGGTCTCTTCTTACCTCTTTATTTTAAAAAATGGCTAAACTACTTCTAATAATAAAAAAATGTTCATTTTATTTTTCTCAACTATTTCATGTTTTTTCTTTAGACCAATTTACCATTTTTTTTATGTGATTATCTTTTTTGAAATTCAAAATATTTTTTTTCACCTCTCTCCTATTCTAACCGTTTTTATATTCTCTAGCTTTTTCAATTTTTTTAATTTTCTCTCCTGGATTAGGTTTTCAATCGCTTCATCTTCTTTCAAAAAGCGTTTTGAATCTCAATTCCCAAAAGACAGACTTCTTCTACCTCCACAAAGCGTCGACTCCAGGTACAATGAATATAGGACATGATTTTTATGACTTTTTTCTACTGTGATCGATGTTGCTTTTTTATTTTTGTGGCTTTTCTTCTACTGATTTTTGTGGCTTTCTTCTACTATGTTTTTTGTGGCTTTCTTCTAATGTATTTTTTGTGGCTTTCTTCTACTTTGTGGTTTTTTTTCTAGGATGTACACTATCTAAGAAATTTTTAGATTTTTCTTTTTCGACAAAGGGAGATAACTTGCAAACACCCAACACCAAAAATGTTTTTTAAACACCCAATATCAATTTAATTTTTTTTTCTTAAAATAGTCTAAGTTAAGGAGAGTATTTAGAGAGTATTTTTTTATTTCACATTATAAAATAAAATACATTACAGAATAAAAGAGAGTATTTAGGGAGTATTTTTAGAATAGGAATGAGGTGAGTAGCTTTAGCTAGTATTTAGGACGTATTCTAAATATTTAGGGAGTATTTGGGGTATTTAGGGAGTATTTGTAGTATTTAAGGCATACTTTTAGAATAAAATAGAGTAGCTAGTATGTAGCTAGTATTTTTGGAATAGCATAGGGTATTTGAGAAGTATTTTTGGAATAAGAGTATTTTTTTGAATAAGATTGTTTCGATATAATCAGTATTTGCATATTAATATTTTTTAAATATTAATTATGTTTTTAAAGATTTCTTTTTAGATTTTTAAATTTCAAATTTTTATTGTACTTTTAATAAGGATTCTAATTTAAATTTGATTTAAATTTTTGTTTATTCTTATTTGATAATAATAATTTTGATTCAAATTTTTATTTATAGTTATTTAATTTTGATATTGTTGTTGAAAAATTTTAAGATTTTAATATCTAACTTTTGATTTAAATTTTTACTATATTTGATTTTTTTTTTTTTCATTTTACTTCTTAGATTATAGATCTTTTCTTTAATAATTTTTTATATTTTCTTAATTATTTCTTTTGTTACGGTAAAATTCTCCTATAAAATCGGGTTATGATAAAATTTGCATTCTAAGGGTAGTTTCGTACCCAAAAAATAACATAAATTTTTCTATTTTTAAGTTGGTTATTCTTCAAAATTCAAGATCATTTAGTTATTTTTTTAAATGAATTATTTTAAATGACCATATATGCAGTTAACCCCTTTAAATAAGAGAATTTCGGGGGAGGGGAGTGCCTAGTGTCATGGTCATGCTTGTCCAAGGCATGTCGCCCATGGCGGCATGCCCATGACAACTGTCTTACCCTTAGTTTCCCATGTTAATTGCTTTTCCTTATGCCCTTTGTATGTTTCCCAC
>JAOANK020636671.1:0-11691 GCA_026257165.2 Telfairia occidentalis
AATTAATTGTTAATTAATTATATATATATTAAATATGATTTAATATATATATTTAATTTAATTTAATTTAATTTTAAATAAAATAAAATAAAAATAACTCCCCTTCTATTCTGTAGGGGAGTGGCGACGTGGGGGAAACCCCCCCTTCATTTATCGATGATTTTTCCCTTTTGGGATCTCGATCAACAGAAAACACACACACACACAAAAAGAAATATCACTCTCTCTCAATTTTTCCTCTCTCGATCAATTCTCCGGATTGGGATCCCACAATCTCAGATCGATTCCCTTTGAGACATAACGAGGAAACTAATTGGTGGTGTTCCTGAGGATCTACAAAGGTATTTTTTCCCTTCAATTTGTTGTACAGTAATTCAATTTTGGTTTTTCCCTTACCCCATCTCAAAGACAAAAATCCATCAATTGCTTCCGCAATTGGGATTCAATCCCTTCACCTTCTCCCTCTGAAACATCGTGCTCCGAAGTGTGCTCTTGAATCTCCAAATGGCCTCCCCGAAATAAGAATGAAAAATGACCTTTTAATGAGCATTCTGCCCATAGCGTCGAGACGCCATAAGTCAGCGTCTCGACATTGGTCTTGCACAATCAATGGGCGTGCGATGCAAGCATCACTTAGGGTGATAAAACATGGCAGTGTTGAGACGCTCCAAGCCAACGTTGAGACGCTGATTCGAATTGGGCAGGAATGGCCCACGTGCATGGGCGTACGCGTGTGGGCGTTTGGCGTTTAGCTGAGGGTTGCAAAGCTGGGGCATTGCACGTGTGGCTTGCTGGAGGGCACGCGTAGTGGGGTGTCTAGACACTTGAGCGCGTCTCGACGCTGCAGCTGTGATGGGAGCGCGCGCGCGCTTGTGCGTTAGGTTCTACGATGTCGAGATGCCGTTGAGAAACATCTCGATGCTAATGATCCCAACTTCAATTTTCCAGCTGATTTCAGTGTCTCAACGCCTGTGCATGACATCTCAACACTACCTCATCGGGTCCTTTTATATTTTGGTCTTCTTTCTTCTTTCCTTAGCCAAAATTTATCTTCTTAAGCCCGGTTTTTGACCCGAACATCTTTGAAATCATAATTTCTTCTAATTAAGCTTGGTACCTACAAATTAACATAAAAATACGTGAAAGCACCGAAATTATCGACCAAAACTAGCTAAAATCAAGCTTAAGGATAACATTGAAATTATCAACCAAAACTTGCTAAAATCAAGCTTAAGGATAGCACATTTTCGTGTGCTATCAACTTCTCGCAATTTCTTACAATTACTTGTAAAACTAAATTCAAGCTACTAACAAAAAAAATCAACTTATCAGCTAAAACCAAACATTTAAAGTCTTCAAGTAAAGTAAAAGAGATTAAAAAAAATCTAACTTGTTGTAATATCGAAAAGGAAAGCAAGAATGAAGAGAATTTAAACACAAAGGCAGAGTGTATTTCTTTCATAGTAGTCCAGTGTTCAAAGGAGCAGTGATATTTATAACAAAAATACTGCCGAATATTGGTATAATTATTTCAAAAAAGCTATCAGAAAGTATAACAAATTATCAACAGAATTAGTTGGTTTAGTGGCAAGCCAATGTCAGTTGATGACAGGACATTAAGCTTGAGCTTGATTCGAAGAAATGATGCAGCAGAGAGGGGTTTAGTAAAAATGTCAGCCAGTTGAGCAAACGCTGGTAGATGTTGAACATAAATTTTGTGTTGCAAAACTAGATCCCTAACAAAGTAGATGTCGAGTTTCACATGCTTTGTACGAAAATAAAGAATAGGGTTTGCACTTAAATGGACTACTCAGATTGTCGCACCAGAGTGTTGGAGTACATGGTAGACCAACCTTGAGGTCAGTAAGGAGTGGGTGTAACCAAAGTAGTTCTGTAGAAGTATGAGCGAGGCTTCTAAATTCAGTCTGTGCTTGATTGACTAATAATGATCTGTTTCTTAGCACCCCAAGTGACTATATTACCTCTAAGAAAAACACAGAACCCTGTTGTCGATTTCCTGTCATCCAGATCAGATGCCCAATCGGGATCAGCATATCCTATTTGATCCAAAGTAGATGGCTTCTTAAGTAATAAAAAATGTGATATGGTACCCTTTAGGTATCTCAAAAGTCTCTTAACAACCTGTCAGTGTAGATCTATCGGAGAGTGCATAAATTGACAAAGTTTGTTCATAGAATAGGCTATTTCAGGTCTCCTAATTGTCACATACTGTAAAGCACCCACAACATTTCTATAAAGCCGAATGTCCTAAAGTTTGTCTCCCTTGTAAGCTGAAAGAACAGAACCACTCATCATTGGAGTAGCAATTGGATTAGAATTCTCCATGTGTGCCTTATGAAGTATGTCAAAAATGTATTTTGACTGAGACATGAAGAGACCACCACAAGATGGATATGAAACCTCAATTCCAAGGAAGTAGTTGAGACGACCAAGATCTTTAAGGGCAAACTGTTTGTTAAGTAAACAAAGTAACTCATCTATTTCTAAGGGGGAAGATTCGATTACTACAATATCATCAACATAGATAATGATATAACATTCTAATTCATAGATTGACGGAAGAGAAGTGATGTATCAACCTTAGATTTTACAAAACCAATTGAAGAAAGAAAGGATGTTAGACGATCAAACCAAGCCCTTGGAGCCATGCTTTATATCTAGATATGGTGCCATCTGTGTTGCGTTTAATTTTAAAAACCCAACGACAGCCTATGATTTTTTGATTTGAAGGAGGTTCAACTAAGGACCATGTATTGTTCTGCAATAAAGTTGTGTACTCGTCTTGCATGGTCTGAAACCACTGTGGACATTTCATAGCTTCTTTAACATTAGGACGTTCAATCTCAACATATTCAGTCAGTAGTATCTTAGACTTAAAAATATCATTCTTTGATCAAGTAATCATATGGTGAGTATTGGCCGCCTCAGGATCACAAGGTGCAATAATAGGAGGCTCAATAAGCAAATCTAAGGGTGGTAAGTTGGCTGGTGAGCTGGGATGGGAAATGGGTGGTTCTGAAGAAGTATTTGGGATGAGATGAGAGATGAGTTGTATTGAAAATGAGGGAGAGGAATAGGATGGCTGAGAAGTTTCGGGGCTATTTTGGTGTACAATAGGTAAACGATAATTAACTGAGGAAGAGATTTGTTGAGTTGAAAAAAGAGAAGTGGAAGGAAAGGAAAATTCATCAAACTGAACGTTTCTTGAAATGTATATTTTTTCTGTTTTATCCATAATTTGTAACCTTTATGCAAACTACTATAGCCTAGAAAAAGACACGGTGATGAACGAAAGCTAAGTTTATTTGAGTTATATGGACGTAAGCATGGAACACAAAGACAACTGAAAGCTTTTAGAAAGTCATAGGAAGGTACCTTACTAAAGAGCTTCTCCAAAGGACTGATTCCATTAAGAACTGCAGTAGGCAATCTGTTAATTGTATAAGTAGCATTAGCAAATGCATCATCCCAAAAGGAAAGAGGTAAGCTAGACTGGGATAAGAGCGTAAGGCCCACATCTATAATGTGGCGATGCTTTCTCTCAACAATAGCATTTTTTTTTGTGAGGTATGTGGGCAAGTAAATCGACGTATGATGCCATGAGATTTAAGATAGGGTACTAATCCCCTCCTCAATCGGTTTGTAGTGATTGAATTGGTTTGGCAAGTAGTTTTTCAATGTGGGTTTTAAAAGTAATAAAGGCATTGTAAGCTTGTGATTTTGATTCAAGAAAGTATATCTACGTAAATCTTGAGAAGACATCAACAAATGATATAAAGTATTTGAAGCCATTAGAGGATAGATGGGCAACAGTACCCCATAGATCTGATTGTATTAGTTCAAAGGGGGAGGAAAGAATAGTAGTGGAAGATGGAAAGGGAAGTACATGACTTTTACCGTTTCCACAATCTTGACAAAAAAAGATAGGTCTTTTGAACAAGAGATATTTTTATTGCGAAGAATTTCCAGAAGAATGGTAGAAGAATAATGACCTAGGCATTTGTGCCAGAGATCTAGGTTTACAAGTGACATTATTACAAGAGATAGAAGATTTAGATGTCTGCATTTTTCTTGCTGTTGGCTTGAAACAAGAAAACCTATACAGTCCTTCATGTAATTGTCCTTGAAAAAGTGTTGCTCCAGTAGTTTGATCCTTGACAAACAAGAGGAAGCATGAAATTCAAAAAATACAGAATTATCACGAGCAAATTGACTAACACTGATCAAATTTTTTGTTACTTTGGGAACATGAATAAGATTTTGGAGGATAAAGGATTTGTTTGAAGGAGAAGTTAAAATAGAAGAATCATAGTTTATAATAGGCAAACCTTCACCATTAGTAGCCTGAATTTGGCTTCCATTTTGACAAGGTATACTAATAGCCAGATTACTGAAGTCATTTGTAATGTGATTAGTTGCACCAGAGTCCAGATGCCAGTTAGAACCTATGTTGAGATGGAGAGCCATCACATTTGCTTGCATCTGATGCTGATTAATATTATGGTATGGCCCAGAAAATTGAGAATTTTGGTTTCCATTTTGTTGTCCATTGTTTGGATTGTTTACCCCATAATATGTGGGATCAAATCTGTGATAGCATTTTAGTACCGTATGACTAAACTTTCCACACAATTGGCATTGAGGCCTGTTGTTATGATTTTATCCTTTACCTCCTCGAGTATGTCGTCCACCCCTCCACCGTCGGAAGTGTTCTAATTCCAGGTTCTTTGATCATTTGTGTTCTTCTTGGACTAATAAGAGGAAGTTGATGTAGCAAGATTGACCAAGGGTAAAGACCCTTCAACATTTGGCGTAGAATTCTCTTCAATTCTTGATTCTTGTGCATACAATAGGTTGTACACTTCTTTTAAGGATAAAGTTTTTTACTGTGACGTTATTACTGATACAGCAGGATCATATTCTGAACCAAGACCAGATAGAAGACATATTATATGATCTTTTGTTGTGACTTTTTCTCCAATAGCTGATAGGGCATCAACTAATTTCTTCATTTTAAAGAAGAATTCTTTCAATTTCATCCCTCCTTTCTTTAAATTATGCATCTTCCTCTTATATTGAATTTCATGTGCCATATTTCTGGTAGCGTATATTTCCTCTAACGTATCCCATATTTCTTTTGCAGAATCACAATCAAGCATATGTTCAAGAACATCTTCAGACATGGATCCTAGAAGACATGAAGATATCAGCTTGTCCTGACGGGTCCAGGCGAGGAATGTTGGATTGATTTCTTCAAGATTTGAAGAATTTTGTGTTGGTTTTTCTCTTTCTCCATTGATGTAACCTTCGAGTCCATGCCTTTTAAGAGTAGTTAAAATTTGTAGCTTCCATAGAAGATAATTTTCTTATGTGAGTTTTATTGTCTTGATTTGACTGCTTGGTTTAATTTCACCCTCCAGTGCTTGCCTATCCATTCTTGATTATCTTTACGGATTCTTGGTGCTGTTAAGCGAGGGCTCTGGTACCATGTTGTAATATTGAAAAGGGAAGCAAGAATGAAGAGAATTTGAACACAAAGGCAGAGTGTATTTCTTTCATAGTAGTCAAGTGTTCAAAAGAGCAGTGATATTTATAACAATCTACTACTGAATATTGGTATAATTATTTCATAAAAGCTATCGAAAAGTACAACAAATTATCAACAGAATTAGTTGGTTTAGTGGTTAGTCTTCACATAACTATGTAAAATAGATGAAAAAAAAGAAGAAAGATAGGAACTTACTGAAGAATAGGAATGATTCCCAAAAGTTTTTAACCTCTCAATTATTGTTCTCTTTTTCCCAATCTTCCATAAAGGTCTTTGTCATAGGTTGGGTAGTTCAAGGTTGTCTACTAAGTTTCTCACTAAAATACATGATAGGCCTTTCTTCTTGCATTGGAACTGCTCCTCTGCCAATCCCACTAGTATCACACTCAATTTCGAATATAAGATCAAAATTAGGTAAAGTAGAGGGGTAAGGCACAATTTATTTTTTAAGGTGGTGAATGCCTTCTCTTGTTCTTCTCCCTATTGAAACTTCACATTCTTCTTTACTAGCTCATTAATAGGAGATGAAATTGAGCTAAAGTCCTTGAATCTCTTATAGAATTTGACATGTCCATGGAAGCTCCTTATTTCATTTACATTTTGGGGTGTGGGTCGCTCCTTTATTGGCCTTGATTTTCTCTTGGTCAACTTCTACTGTTTGGGTGGAGACAACAAAACCTAGAAAATGGACACTTTCCATATAAAAACTACACTTTTTAAGGTTAGCATAGAGCCTCCCGGCCCTAAGGGTAGCCAACACACTCTTTACATGCTGAACATTCTCATTCATAGTCTTTGAGAAAATTAGGATGACATCGAAGTACAAAACAACAAATTTTCTTAAATATTCTCTTAAGATAGGATTCATAAGTCTAATAAAAGTGCTAGCTGCATTAGGTAATCCAAAAAGCATGACTAACCCCTCTACAATCCAAATTTAGTTTTAAGGTAGTTTTCCATTCATCTTCTACATGTTAGTTTTATGAGCTTCAATCATACCCTATATTTTTAATGATTAACAAACTATTTAATTTCTCAATGATTCTAGTGTTTTAAAGTGTCCATGATGTAGAGCTCAAAAAGATGCTTCCAACGAATTTTGAATCGCTCAAATCGGACGTCAGATGAAGAAGTTATGATTAAGAAAAACTTCAGCGAAATTTAGAAACCTTGACATGCACCAGACGCAAATGTTCACCGTGATTCCAGCATGAGTTCGAGCCCTACCAAACATTTTTTTCTTCCATTATTTTTTTCTTTTTTTTTTAAAAAAAAAAACTAGCAAATTTTCCTTTATTTTTTATCCATTAAATCCACACCTTTGATGTAAATTACTTAGATCTAATGGCCAGATTTAATTCCAATTTTGATATTTCTTTAAGCCAAAGTTATTCTTTAAATTTTAGCAACGACCTTTCTTCTTCAAAAGACTTTCATTCTTACTGAAATTTTCTCTCATAAGCCTCCATTGTTGATCTCTTCAATGCTACATTTTATTTTATTTTATTAGAGATTTTTTTTTAGAGATTAGACTATTATTTTGAGCGAAAATTGTGTATCTACTCTTATGAGAGTTTGTTTTCTTTTGAGAACTTTATCAATTCAAAGTGGATTTTTGTAAAAAGGTGTGAGAGCACCTTGGGATTGTGAGAGCGGTTTAATCTTGAACCCGTAAAAGAAGTTGTGGTAGTTTAATCCTGAACCTTGTTAAAAGAATTGTTAGTAGTTTGATCTTGAACTCGATAAAAAGATCGGTATAGGTTGGATCGTGAACCTGTAAAAGGATCGGTAAGGAGTTTACTCTTACTCCCGTAAAAAGAGTGATCGACCGATTTGGATCTCACCTGCAAGAAAGTTGTTGCAGTAACATTCCCAGTAAGGAGTCTTGGGGAGTGGAGTAGAAATTTCTGAACCACTATAAAATTTCTATTGTCAGTTCTTCTCTCTATACTTTTTAATTTCCGCTGTTGTGAGTCTCTATGTTCCTCAAAGCCTTTTCTTGGTTGTCCACCTTATTCTCCAGGTTGGAAGTCCGATTTCTAAACTTAGTGATAAACGTAGCTGCAGGTGCTCTAGAGACGTTTCCTCTCAGGTGGCTACTGTGAAGTAGAAGCAGGACATCGAGGATGCAAAACATTTTAGAGTAGTAAAAGTTTTCATCATTTGAAATACCTAGATAATAATGGGTGGGCAACGGGTCTACTGGACTCCCAAATGGTTTTGCTGGACTTCATGGAATGCAAAGCTCTTTTGAATGTAGTTGGCTTGCTCCAACAGATGGTCCTCCTAAACAGGATAAGAACAAAACGTCGCCATAGATGCAATCGACTAAGTCTTACCCTGCATAGTCAGATTTTGTAAGACATTAGTTAGTGAAGCAATTTGTGCTTTAAGAGCATTTACCTCATTGATCCCATGTAGTCTAGGGGCTCGAGCAGCTACCCTCTCTACAGACCAATGACATTTTGTGGCAGCCATGTCTTTCAACAACGTGTAGGTCGCCTCAACTGTCTTGAAAAAGATAGAACCATCAAGAATAGATTTAGTAGCACAAGTTAACCCATTATAAAATAATTGAACCTGGAGCCAATATGGGTAACCATGTTGAAGACACTTCCTTAGGAGCTTCTTATAGTGCTCCCAGGCTTAAAAAAGCTGCTCAGTCTCATCTTGTCTAAAGGTCCTAATCTCAGTTTTGAGCCTCTGAGTCTTCATTGGTGGGAAGTATTTTGTTCAGGAATGCTTGAGCCAACTCATCTCACATGCTTATGTTCCCAGCAGATAGTGTCTCTAGTCAATCATTCGCATGATCCTGTACAGAGAAAGGACATAAACGTAAGTGAATAGAATCAACTGAAACACCACTTACCTTAATCGTACTGTAGATCTCCAGGAATGATCATATATGTTTGTAAGGGTCTTCAGTGGGATGCCCTCTCAAGGCATTCTCTCGAGCCATCTAGATCAATCTTGGCTTCAACTAGAATTATTGCCTTCTAATGGTGCATGTGTTATCTTGACCTGAGATGTAGGAACTAATGGCTGGAAATAGTCTTTAATTGACCGTGCAACTCCTTGTTGCTCAACCATGTTCACCGACTCTACCCTATTCTCTCTCAAATTCCTCTTGAAAGTTCTATTAATCTCTAAATCAAATAGAACAAGGTTAGCTTCTGTAGCACAACGGATGCACCAAACATAAACAAAATAAAAACAAAAATAATATACACTCTAAAGTAAGACTGGCTACGTTCTCTCAATATAAATAGAAATAAAAACACTGATCCCCGGCAACGGTGCCAAAAAAGTTGATCGTAGCCCACTGCATTACTACAAGTACACGAGTCAAATTGTAATACAAAATGGCCCAAGAGACAGTATATCGTCCTCTGGGAATCGGATTATTAAATCTATTTAATACCAAGATAGTAATTGTCTAGTTTTATCTAGGGAAATGAACTAGGACACAGCTAAACTAAACTAATCTAAAAAGAAAATAAAATGAAGAATGATAACAGGCATGCAAACAAAGGAAAAACAGGAAATAAACTAGTTCTAGGGTGTTGGCATTGTAAACGATGCAATTAATTATCTAATTCAACTCGAGAGATGCATTTAATACCAATTTCCTAAATCTAAGGTTATAAACCCAGGTTTTCCTCTCTCGAGGTCCACCAACCCTCACTAAGAACACCCTACACGATGTCTCGCAATAAGAAGATAAGAAGCGGCATAAAAGTAACCTATAACAGACCTCATACGCGTCTCTATCACTCTCGCAAATGGAGAAACATGTGTCTAAATCTCAATGTCTCACTTTACTACCCTATCTTTCGAAACAAGATAGTAAAGCAGCATGCAATACATTTATTGGCTAGATAAACATAAGGATTCAATGCTGGAATTTAGAAAGAAAGCGGCAAAAATGCATTAACGAGTCAAAATCGGCAATCAATCATTCATAAACACAATCCAACACCCTAAAATTAAAGAGTTTAGCTAGAATACATCATAAAAACCAGTTTTAAACAACCCATCTCAACAGATTATAGAAAATAAAAGAGAGAAAAGGAAACTCTCAGGCTGGTTCTTCCCCGTCTCTAGCTTCGAACTGACTCTCATGCTCGCAGTTTTTTCCTCTGAACACTATCAAAGCCTCCAAATCATCCTCAGTATGAATGCCCACTGAAATATGGGTTTGCTCCTCGAAAAGCGCATGGAAAATGGCCCCAAAATCGAAGTCCGTCAATTAATTTTGTAAAAAACTGGTTATAAAGCTCTAGGCAGCAGCATTTCGACGTTGTCCTAAATGACTCCAAGGAAGCCACGAAGTAGGGCGAACATATCATCATAGTGTTGAGACAATACAAGTAGCGTCTCAACGTTACTTTTAAAATGGTGCGCGCGTGCGCGTGGGCGCCCCGTGCGTATGCCTGCGGTGTTGAGACCATCAGGGGTGGCGTCCTAATGCCATGGCCTCCCATCCGTGTGGCAACCTCATTTTAACTCCAATTTGGGCGTCTCAATACCCTATCCTGGCGTCGAGACGTTGTGCACTCGGGTTTTGGCTCTTTTTTACGTTTCTCCTTCGTTCCCTAGCCGAATTTGTTCTTTTTAGGTTCACTTTTCAACCTGAACGACACTGAAGTCATATTTTCACCTTCAAATGCTCAAATTCAACAAATAAAGCCTCAAAATACACAACTTAGCCCACAAAACTACTACATTTAAGGTCCTAAATAGCACTTTTTGAGTGTTATCAATACTTAGCTAAATCGTTATATATTTCTTGTTTAGTTTAGGGTGTTTATTCGATCAGTTATAATTATATTAATTCTATCTAAATTGATTAAAAAAGTTTTAATTTTTTAAGCAACCATATTTACTCCTCTCTCTAGTGTTGTCATACGATCTTAAAATTGGTATAAAAACTTGGTGCTCTTCTTTGTTTTGAAAATTATTTTGTTTGATAACAATTGTTTGGGTTCCACTCCACCAATTGGTATTAGAGTGAGGTGCTATGGTTGTTCTTTAATTAAAAAAAAATTGAATTGATTTTTTTTCTTTTTGAAAATTGTTTTTTTATTAAATTTGAAAATTTATTTTCTTAACAAAAAATATAAAAATTTGAGTTTTCAAAACTTGCTTTGTTAGAAAATAATTTTCTTTGAAAACCTTATTCTGAAAAATATTATTATTGTTTTTTTGGTTATTTTACTGGAAAAATATTTTCTTTAACTAGCCAAATCTTGAAAATCATTTTCTTTCTTAAAATTAATTTCATTGAAAAAATTTTTTGTTTGAAAAGAAAATTTTCAACATATTTTTCCATTATTTTTTAAAAATTACCTTCTTGAAACTTAATTGCTTGAGCTGCATTAGAGTTAGTGATCAAATTGAATATTCATCTTGTACTTCCAACAATTTTCTTGATGTGAAGGAAATTTGTAAAAGTCAAAATGAAGAAATTTTTCATGGATCAAAGAAAGTAGATTTTCGGGAATCTCATTGGTGCTTAATGGCTCATATTGACAACGGAAGTAACAACAAAGAGGTAAGTAACGAAGATTTTGTTTATGATGAGCTAATGGATGCTTATAATGAAATTATATTTGAATTTAAAGAAGTAGGCTCTAAATATGTGACTATTAAAAAGAAAAACATAAAATTAGCTTTTGAAAATAATGAGTTATTAAATAAGCTTAATTGTGTGAAAGATGAAAATGAGATAATCAATTCCTCTTTTCTAGAATTAAAAAGTGATTTGAATGATTTTATTGTTGAAAACAATTCTTTTGTTGAGGAAAATGCATATTTGAAATTAAATGTCAGTGATGTCCAAAAGCATGATGAAATTGAAATTGGTTGTGATGATGAAAAACATAAATTGTTAGATACAGTTAAATTTCTTAAGCACGATGCTTTTAAGTTAAATGAACTTGTTAAAACTCTTAGAGAAAAAGAATGGAATCTATTGAACGAGCTTAATTGTGCTAAGAAGTCTATTAAGAAATTGACAATATAGGAGCACAAAAATTAGACAAAATTATTGATATGGGTAAATAGTTAACCAAAAAATTATGCACAAAAATTTTGTAAAACAAAAATTCTTGCATAATATT
>JAOANK020637375.1:0-11684 GCA_026257165.2 Telfairia occidentalis
TTCTTCCAGGTTTCTCTCATGGGATAGGAAGCGCCTATCTGCTTCTTCATTGCCTTGATCCCGGGCTGTGGGATCCTCCTTGTTGTTCTCTTTTTTATATACTACCTTTTCAAAAAAAAAAAAAAAGAGAACATAATAGGAGGATTTTTTTTTCACCATTAACAATTTGATTCTCATCACCGTTGTTGACGTTCACCACCATTTATCATCTTTGCCACTGTTAACATTCTCTCCACCATTTAGGTAATGTTATCTTCTTCAAAGCACGTGTTCAACTTTCCAAAAATTTCATTAATTCTCCAATATTTTAGTATTTTAGTTTATGATGTGAAAACTAGATTCAAGTGTTGATTTTCTTTGGTATTTGCAAAGAATTAGCACCAAATTTCCTACTGTTCATCTTCGACAAATTCCAACATATTTGTCTCCAACATTATGTTTCATCTTCATCATTTTTAAAAATACCAAACATGAGTATGTTTTCTAGTTATCACCTTCATCATCTTCTGATGTTGAAAGGAATTGTACTAGTGTTAAGAATTTATTATGAGATATGCCTTCATCATGTTAATATATTATATACCTTCTATATACTAGTCATGTGGTTTAATTCGGAATTTTATATTTAAGAATATATATACTGCACAAAGATTTTTTTTGACAATATAATACATACCTAGTATATTGTTATTGTTTGTAGTATAGAATGTTCAATTTATGATTTACATTTAGACTTACATATTTTCATAACGTATCAATTCTTCATATTTGCATATAAACTAGTATTTATAATACATTGCTGGTATTTATATTATTATACCCCATGTCCACCCATTTGTCTAACTCTTTGTATATTGATATATGTAGTTTGTTAATTCCATATGTTACCCTCAGTTAATAATGAATCTTATAATTCATTAATTTCCATATATATATTCTATACGATGGTAATTGAAATGACTGTAATAATTATGTCAACTATAAGGAATCAGAAATATTGTTTTAAGGAGGCATGTCTTTTAGTCATTTTATGGATGCTATAAGGCCACAATTAGGGATTCAAGGTCGATTTGATACACCTGACGTATTTGTTACTAGTGGATCTACAACTTTTGTTAGAAAATATATTAAGGTTAGCATTGTCGAGGATTTTAGTTGGTTATACAACATTTTGAGTAATGGAGCTGTAGAAGGTTGTTATTTAATTATAGACAGTACGAACAGTCTATATACGTGTTTCGATCCTTTACCACTTATAGGCTCGAGTAGTAGTACTGTTGTATCAAAAGGTTGGTTTCATCATTCCTTGGATTTTAGCAAGATAGTATATAATTTTCATATTGATGTAGATCACAAGTTTTATGGGAAGATTACTTTACAAAATTCCCTACGTGCGAATGCTATCAGAGACAACTTCCAATCCAAGACTATTAAATCAAATCTCGCAGTTTTTGTTTTGCACTATTTAGTTGATGAGTGCCAATGGTGATTTCGTGCATCTTGTTTCGGCAATGTGAGGAGTAAAACATAGATTGTTAAGAAGTTTATACAGAAACATACATGTGGTCTCGACATATTATTAACTGATCATAGACAAACAACATTTTTTGTTATTAAGAAATGCATTAAAAGCAAGACTAGGCTTCTTGGGACTAAATTGAGCAATCTTCAAGATGTTTTTTTTTTTATTTGTTCACAACATGGCCTTAATATTTGCTATCAAAAAGTTTAGTGAACCTGGGAAGTTGCCTTAAAAGAGATTAGAGGATCCACGAGGACTCCTATATTGCCATCTTAGCATTTGCCCATATGCTTAAGAAAAGAATCCATGTATGTACTATTAATATTTTAATTAAACGTAGTATAAATACTTTATTCTCCATCCGTGCAATATTTCTTCTATATACGTAATACGAAAGATGCATATTTGTGGTATGAATTTGATATATCATTTAGTGTGGATCATAACATTAATATTTGATAGCACACAAAATGTGCTATCCTTAGACTTAGTTTTAGCTAGTTTTGTTGCGTAATTTCGAAGCTTTCACGAGTTTATTTATTACTTTGTAGGTACCAATCTTAATTTAATGAAAATATGAATTCGAAGTTGTTTGGGTAAAAAATGAGTCTAAGGAGACTAAATTTGGTTAAGGAAAGAAGAACCGGGGCCAAAATAGAAGTTGACATGAGGGAGTAGCGTTGAGACACTACGTTTGCTGATGCTGATGCTGCACATGCTAGAAGGGGACCAGTGTTGAGGTGCTGCCTCACAACATCTCAACGTCATAAGTATTCACACGCACACCAACCGCCCGTGTGCTCTAGCCCTTCAAGCCTTCGAAGTAGAGTTGAGACTCTACTTCAAGCGCATCTCAACCTATGAGTATGTGTGCACCTCTTAGCCACCCGCAAAGAAGTGTTGAGACGCTGTCTTCAAGCGTCTCGACACTATGAGTTTGTATGCCCTAAGCGATGCTCGCGCTGCACAACCATTTGACCAAAGTAGATTAGCGTCGAGATGCTAGACGCTGCAGATAGAATTAGTTTTATAAGGTCATTTGTTCTTACGGAAAAAGGAGGCCATTTGGAGAGAAAATAGGCTACGATTTGGAGCATGATTTTTAGAGGAAGAGAAACTTTCCATGGAGTCTTTGGAGCGATTCGAGGCTTGGGATTGCGGCTTTACGACGGGAACGAGTGTGACACGTGTCTTTAGGAGTTTTCTTTACCCATTGTAGATTTAGCTTCATTTTGTAATTTCTTTGGGGGAATCTCTGTTTTTATTTGTGGATTTGAGTAGCAAGACTCTATCTTAGATTGTTTTGTAACCCATTGGTACGTTCTTTATGCTTTGTGAATATTATGGATTTTTCTTATCACATTGTGATTTATTCATGTGTTTGTATGTCTAATGCCTTTTAATCTCTTGATCAAAGATTAAATTGTATGATTGATTTAAGTTTTAGCTCGAGAGAGTAAATTTTAGATTAGAATATCAAATGCATGATTGTTGTAAATCATCGTGTGGGAGTAAGGATTTACTAATAGAAGCATGAATTATTATCTCTAAGGGTTGAGCTCGAGAAAGGATAGGATGAAAATGGTTCTTCTAAGGGGTGATAATTAGTGGGAAGGTCGTAATACCTTACTAGTGTGCAGGTAACAGACTAGAGGTTGAGTCTGCATGTTAGTGAGAGACTACCTGAGCTCGAGAGGGGAAGTCAAACGTTAGAATAATCCCAGCTTATGATTGCATCGTGATAGAATAGTCCATTTCATCAATAAATTGTACTGTCTCAAAGCATGTAAATTTGGTTCTAAGGCACCCTCTTCATATGTCACCTCCATTTAATTAGGAGTAGGAGTAGTGTAATTTAGCTATCTATCATTTTAGTCTGTTCCCTAGATAAAATGAGGTGTGAGTAACTGTGGTACTTAATCAAACTAGAAACTCAATTCGAAGGACGACACTCGATACTCAATTCCACTATACTAAAACTGACTCGTACACTTGCGGTAATGCAATGCTACGATCAAGTTTTTGGCACCGTTGTTAAGCAATTAGTGTATTTTTAAATTTCTTATTATCAAGGCGTTTGAGTAGGTCTTAATTTACGTTGTATTTGTAAGTGATTTTTCCTTTTCCTTTTTGTAATATTTTTGTGTAGACGACGAAGTCGAGGCACTAATTGTTTTTCTTTTTATTCAGAAATGGAACAAACTTGTAGAAGGAATCGTAGGGAATAGAGAGCAGCACTCGAGCCGATTGGTGAGCAAGAAGGTGACCCAAGGGCGATTTGTGATTATTTTTAGTATACGATCCCCTAAGCTCAGCCAGGGATGTTCATATACTGATCAGTGTTGCGAATTTCAAACTTAAGCCGGGGCTTATCCAAATGGATAGGGATTGTGCATTCAGGGGTTTCAATTGCAGAGGACTCGCATAAACATATTCGATCATTTCTTGAGATTTGTAGTACAGTCAAGTTAAATGGGTATCCAATGATTTCATTCACTTACGGTTATTTCTTTTTTTTGTCTAGGACAAGGCAAAGGATTGGTTAGAATCCTTACCAGCTGAGAACGTTACGACATGGGATGAGCTTGTCCAAGTATTCCTAAACAAGTTCTTTCTTCTAGCGAAGAACCAGAGATTGAGGAATGAGATTAGTAATTTCAGATAAGCTGATGATGAATAGCTTTAAGAGTCTTGGGAGAGGATTATAAAGTTGCTAAGAAAATGCCCACAACACGGCTATCTAGATTGGCTTAAGGCACAGTCATTTTATAATGGTTTATCAAGTACTAATAAGTCTATTGTGGATGTAGCTACTGGAGGATCGATTTTGTCCAAGACACCAAGGGTTGCTCAAGCTTTGTTGGAAGATATGGAAACCACAAGTTATAATTGGCCATCAGAAAGGTCTACACAAAAAGTTGTGCAGAAATACGAACTCGATGAGGTAAGTTCCCTAAAGGCCAAAATGGCTTTGCTAACTAATGCATTGAATAATCTTGCGATGCTAGGTAATACACAGTTCATTGCTTCTTTGGCGGCATGTGATGCTTATCACATGAACCATGGGCAAGAGATGGAACAAGCCCATTACGTGAATAAAAACTTTGGATATCAGCAGCGAGCTCCCATGCAGTATCAATTTCACTCTCAACAATCTCAATTGGCGACTCACTACCACCCAAGTTTCCGCAACCATGAAAACTTTTCGTATGCTAATACGAAGAATATTTTGTTGGAACCCCTAAGATTCGCATCTTCATCTTCCCAGCAGTAGTCTGACAATCTATCTCTTAAGGAGATTGTGGGAACATTCATAGCGGAGTCTGAAAACAGAATAGTTGCCTTGGAAAATAAGGTAGAGAGTCAGGAAAAGACCTAAAAGTGCTTGAAGGTGCAAGTAGGCCATATTGCCACCACATTGAACACTATGCAAAAGGGTAAGTTTTAGGTAATACAGAGGTGAAGCCTTAGGAGCATTGTAAGGCAATCACCTTGCGAAGTGGTAAGTCATTGGATGAACCAGAACAAAGAGTTGAGGCCGCCCCAACTGGATAGAAGGATGGGAATGAAAAGGTGGAGAATCAGAAGGAAAGAAAAGGAGAAGTAGAAAAGAAGGTTGAGGAGAAATCTGAGGGAGTGCCCACTGGTTTAGGGAAGTGTTCTAACTGTATCCCTATTATTCCTAATCACATTCCCTACCCTCAACGATTTCAGAAAAAGAAAGATGATGCCCAATTTACTAAATTCTTGGATATATTTAAAAAGTTGCATATTAATATCTCTTTTGCAGATGCATTGTAACAAATGTCAAACTATGTCAAATTCATGAAGGATGTGCTATCTAAGAAGAAAAGCTTTGGGCAGTTTGAGAAGGTCAGTTTGTCAGAGGAGTGTAGTGCAATCCTTCAGAAGAAGTTACTCGAGAAATTCAAGGACCCCAAGGAGTTTTATTATCCCTTGTACTATTCATAAAACTATGTTGCACGTGCACTATGTGATTTAGGTGCTTCGATTAACCTAATGCCTCTATTTGTTTTTACGAAACTAAACTTGGGTGCGATACAACTTACCACCAGCAGATCGTTCTCTCACTTTTCGTAAAGGTATTATAGAAAATGTGCTGGTAAAAGTTGACAAGTTTATTTTCCCTGTAGCTTTCATTGTTTTGGACATTGAAGAAGACACTGAGGTGCCCATTATTCTGGGACGACCATTCCTAGACATGGGAAGGGCCCTCATCGACGTTCAGCAAGAAGGGTGGACAAGGAAGTGGTAATCTTCAATATCTACCGATCGATGCAATACCCAGACGAGGTACGTACTTGTAACAAGATAAATGTTGTAGATTTTGTTATTGCTGAACTGAGATCTGTGATGATGTCTTCTGCTGATATGGGTGAGAAGAGCATACTAAATATTGATTGTGATGATATGGACATGTTGGATATTGATGATGTGCATGAATCTTTTGATGAGTTGTCTGTTTGCCCTATTGAGCATCAGCATGAGCATTTACATTTAGAACATATCCATGCATGTGAGTCTGAGAAACCTCCTGCTATTGAAATGAAGCTATTTCCTGATCATCTTAGATATGCATATCTAGGTGACACTTCTACTTTTCATGTAATTATTTCTAATGATTTGACTAAGGTAGAAGCAGATAAATTATTAGAGGTCTTGCATGAACATAAGTCTGCTATAGGATGGTCGATTAGTGATCTCAAGGGTATAATTCCTTCCATAGCCATGCATAAAATTCTTATGGAAGATTCATATAAGCCATCTATTGAGCATCAGAGGAGGTTAAACCTTATTCCCAATAAAACTGTGATAGGGTAGCGTGTTTGTATTGATTTTAGGAAGTTGAAGAAGGCTACTAGAAAAGATTATTTTCCACTTCCTTGTATCGATCAAATGCTTGATAAACTAGCTAGATATCCCTATTATTGTTTTCTCGATGGTTTTTCAAGTTATAATTAGATTGCCATTGCTCAGAAGGACTTGAAGAAGACCACATTCACTCGTTCCTACGAAACATTTGCTATCAAGAGTGGCGGGGTTCTGCCTTGACGCATTGTAATGCCTAGTGACATTTTTATGCTTGATTAATTTATGAACTTTTTCATATCCCCTGTGATTATTCATGCTTTCGTATGCTTAATGCTTTTAATCTTCTGATCAAAGGATTAAATTATTTGCATGATTTAAGTTTTAGCTCGAGAGAGTAAGGCTTAGATTAGATCTCGATTGCATGATTGTAGTAGGCCAACGTGATGAGCGGAGGTCTATTTTAGAGAAGCATGTATTATTATCTCTAATGGATCTGTTGTGAACCGTGATGATAAGCGGGTTGCCCTGAGCTCGAGAGAGGATGAGATCACAATAGGTCCTCTAAGGGGTGATAATCAGTGGGTAGTTCGTAATCCCTTGCTAGGTATGTGGGTAATAGATCGAGAGGTTGAGTCCGCATGTTTAGTGAGAGACTAGTTGAGCTCGAGAGAGGAAGCCGAACCGTAGTTAAGCCCAGCTTATAATTGCATGGTGATAGAAAAGTCCGTTGTTAGTAAAGTTTAGTGTCATAAAGCATAGAAATTAGAGTCGAGGTATGCTCTCCTTATGGGTCCTCCACCTATCTAGGAGTAGGAGTTGTGTAACTTAAATTTCCTTTTAAGAATAGATTCCCTAGATAAAATTAAGTGTGACTATTCGTGGTAATTAATTAAACTAGAAACTCAATATCGAGGATAATGCATTCGTACACTCAATTTCACTATGCTAAAACTGACTCGTACACTGTGATGATCGCCCCTGTGCAGATCAAGTTTTTGGCATTCAACCAAGGACTAATCGACACAATGTGTGTGGATCAGGCTCTATCCAATTCTATTCCTTTTTTAGAAATTTTATGGCCTAGAATAATGCCCTCATTTACCATGAAGTGGTATTTTTTTCAATTCAAAACCAAATTTGTCTCTTCACATCTTTTCAAAATTTTAGCCAAATTTTCTAGAGAGGTAGTGAATGTATTCCCAAAGACTGAGAAATTGTCCATAAATACTCCCATAATTGATTCAACCATGTCAGAGAAGATAACTATCATACACCTCCAGAAAGTTGCTAGAACATTGCAGAGACAAAGGGCATCCTACTAAATTCGAATGTACTGTATAGACAAGTAAATGTGGTTTTTTCTTGATCATCAGGGGCTATACTGATCTGGTTATACTCAGAATAACCATCTAGAAAACAATAGTATGACTGACTGAGGAGCCTATCCAACATTTTATCAATTAAAGGCAAAAGGAAATGGTCCTTATGTGTAGCTTTGTTAAGCTTCATATAATCCATACATATCCTCCAACTAGTTACTATTCTAGTGAGAATAAGTTCGTTGGCTTCGTTCATAACCACTGTCATTTCTCCTTTCTTGGGTAAACACTGAACATGACTTACCCAATTACTACTTGCAATATGATAAATGATTCTAGCGTCTAACCATTTGATCACTTCTTTCATGGCTAGATTCAGCCTTCTTTGTTGCTCTAAAGATTTAAAATTTCTATCTTCCAAATTAATCTTATTCAAATTAATCTTATACATACTTTCAATGTGGTGGTAATGGTTTCTTTCTTACCAAGATAGACATACTTTCAATGTAGTGGTAATGGTTTCAACTTCACCTGTGGTGGTTCTTCAACAGATGGTTTCATGGGTGGAGATTTCCTGTCATTCAAACCAAGAGTTTCGAATGTTTCTTATAACAAGACATCTCACATACCTTTGTTATTACTACCTCAAAAGTGTTGCTCTCATAATTCGAATCCAGGAACCTAGCATCCCCAAATTGCTGAATGCGTTGTTTGTGCAATTTTGTTTTAAATGCAGTTTCTACACATTCCTCCTGCAATTGCATTGCTGAATATTCCTAAACTTCTGCTAGATATTTCATGGCATCAAACAAACTAAACTTCACCTCTTGATCATGAACTCTCGTGGTTAACTCTCCTTTTTGAACATCAATCAATGTCCTTCCGGTAGCTAGGAAAGGTCTTTCCAAGATTATAGGTACGTCCTTATCAGCTTCGTAGTCGAGAATGATAAAATCGGCTGGAAATATGAACTTGTCAACCTACATTAGAATATCTTCAATCTTACCTTCAGGATACATAATTGATCTGACAGCCAATTGAAATGTGACAGTGTTAGGTCTTGCTTCTCCCACTCCTAACTTCTTGTAAATAGATAATGACATGAGATTGATATTGGCTCTTAGATCACATAATCGAAAGAGAAATGGTGAATGATCTAGGATCCTTAACCTTCGAAGGTAGCCTATTTTTTACAATGACACTATACTCTTCAATCAAAGAAACTGCTTCATATTCTCCTAACCTCTTCTTCATGGTCAGAATGTCTTTACGAAATTTCACATAATTTGGCATTTGCTCAAAAGCTTCTACCAATGATATGTTTATGTGCAATTGTTTAAGTACTTCTAAGAATTTCTTAAACTGAACTTCTTGAGTTTTTTGCTTGAATCTTTGTAGATATGGATTTGGTGGAGGCTTGAAAGAAATAACAGGAGTAGACTTTTGAGGTTTTGTAAGTTTTGCTCTTGGAATTTCCCTTGTTCCATCTCTGTCTCCAACTTTTGCTTCAATTCTTACCTCACTACTCGTGCTATCTTGTTGATCTACAGAATTTTGATTCACAATCCTTTGGTGTAGCAAAGAACTTGTTCCAGCCTAGGATTTTCCACTTCTGAGTTCTACTACCTGCAGTTACTCTTTATCTTCCCTCCCAGGATTTTGAGTATCCGTAGGAAGTTGTCCTTAAGGTCGAGCCTTTAACCCATGTGCTAATTGTCCAATTTAGATTTCCAAATTCTTCAATGAAGCTTGTTGGCTCTGAATCATGGCATCGTTCTTAGTCATGTGCATCTTCATCATATTTTCCAACGAATTGCTAGATTTGCAGGATTTTGCTGTGGCAATTGTCTATTCTGCCGCAGCATAAGTGGAATCATACCATTGACAACTCTTGGTCGATATCCTTTCCAAAATTTCATATACTTCATTATAAGTTCTTGATAGTAAAGCACCATTTGCTGAAGCATCTACCACGCTCTGTGTAACTGAATTTAAACCATTGTAAAATATCCCAAGTTTACACAATAAGGTAATCCTTGGTGAGGACACTTTATAACGAGTTCTTTATACCTTTCCCCAGCATCACTAAAAGGTTCATCCACATACTGCTTGAAAGAAACAATTTTCGCTATGTGCTTGGTATTTCTTGTAGGTGAGAAATACTTAGTCAAAAATTTCTCTACCAATTCATTCCAGGTGGTAATGGATCCTAGAGCAAATGTAGTTAACCATGCATTTGCTCCATTCTTTAAAGAATATGGAAACAAAGACAAACGTAGAGCATCCTTAGAAACTCCTTGAATCACAAATGAGTCACCCACTCCTAGAAAATTTTTTAGACGTAAGTGTGGGTCTTTTACAGGTAAGTCATGAAATTGACCTACTGTCTACAACATCTGAAACATCATAGGCTTCCTCTCAAAATTCGTTGCCTGAATATTTGGTCAGACAAATTCCTAGATTTAATTCATCGACCATAGGGACTGCATAGTCTCTAATGGCTCTATCAACGTCATTTGCTAAAATAACAGGATTTTCAGTCGGATCCACTAGTCTAATGTGTTGTTGTATTGCTACACCAGGTAATGGAATTCTTCCTCTGTTTGGTTGTTGATTTTCTTTCTTTATAGGTCGTTCAGAAGGTATACGATGTTGCTCCATCAAATTTACTCAATTTCTTAACTCTCTCCTTAATCTCAGTAAGGTCCTTTGGATTTTTAGATCAAATTCAACTTCCAAATTCAAAATTAGTGTTTATACACCTGTTGCTGTAATCATAAAGAAATTGAATCAGTGTAAGTAAAGCTCTAATTCACCAAAAGAATAAAATTCAAATAAGTCAAAATTCAAAGCAATATGCATGTATGTAAATGAATGATAAGATGACACAAAACAATGTGCAAGTGTATATAGTCTGCAGCAAGTGATAAGTATTTATATCGTTTTCACAGGGATTAGTTGTAGATTTTGAACTCTCTAACTTATCCTTTTAGAGAATTCAAAGTAAAACAAAAGATAATTATTTTATGATTTTTTTAATAACAAATGCTGAATGAAATTAAATGACAGAATGACAGTAATGTTTTACAGTTGAAACGATGATAATGATTGAGTTCGGATTAAGGTAATATGAAGTTTTACTTGAAGTAGGATGCTGAAACAAAGGAATTGCAGGATCGAATCACACAACAATAGACTAAGAATCTTCCAAGATCTCCCAATTATCTTAAGTTAATTATCATTAACCTATATGAGTTAAACTTGTTATTTTTGTATATTAGGTGAGTGATTATCTTTAACCTTTTCACTTAGCCAACAACTAACTTAATATAGAGGCTAATGTGTTTTACAAGTAATTTACTCCTCGTATTTTCTTCCGAAACATAGAGAAGCTATTTATATGTGTTGGCTAGGCAGATAATAACACTAAACATTAAAACACTTATAAAACAATTCAATCCAACAAGCTTTTACTTCAAAACTAAATCAGTTCAAAACATCTACCTTAATCCTAACCCAAAGGTGATTAGTTCATTATAAAATAAATAAAAGATAACAATGAAGGAATCAAATTCCCAGTGGAAGAATTTTTCAATATTCAATTAGGTACAATAAATATACATAAAGCACAATATAGAGAAAGAAGAAGTAACTACCTTTGAAGAACTTCTCTTAAATTCACGTACTTTGTATGTTGTTCTACAACAAACCTCAAACTCGAACAAACCACATAGACAAACTTACTATTCTCTAAAACAGGAACAATCAAGATTGTGGGATCTATATCTTTTGAGAGGGAAGGAGAGCAACGTGAAGAATCCAGCAACCTCTTGTTCTCAGCACAGAGGTATTTAACCTCAATTTTAGAGAGAAAGTGGGGACCTTAATTTTCTCCCACGTAACCCATTAATTCCCCTTTAGTGGGGAGTTAACTTAATTTTAATTAAAATAATAATTAAAATTATAAATAATATAATTAATTATCATATAATTAATTAACTATATATTAT
>JAOANK020637682.1:0-24144 GCA_026257165.2 Telfairia occidentalis
TACGTAGTTGAAGAAGAGTTCTTCAAAGGTAAATTTTTTCCTCTCTGTATTTTTGTTTTTCCAAATGCATGCTTCCTCCCCAATTCATCTTGAATGCAGTAAGTGTTCAATCGCTTCCGCTGGAAATTTGATTCCATCACATATATGTCATACTAAGAAATATTTGTGATAGGATGAGTTAGCAGTAATGCATCATGGAGAAGATATTTTAACTGAAGCATTACGCACACCAAGACATAGAGGGAGTGTGAGGGGAGTTAGTGAATTTATTTGATCATTTGTGTACTTTCGTATTGTTAAAGGAAAGTCCAATTTGGGGTCCCAGCATAACGTAAAGGTTGATTCCTGAGGCTCTCAAACCAAATAAAGTATTTCTGAGAGGACGAATGTGAAGGAAAAAGGAGTTGTGACAATAGTAAAAGAGGTCAATGTCCCAAAGAAGAAAGAAAAGGAAAAAGAATTTGTGATCTCTTTAAAAGAGATCAATGTCTCAAAGAAGGGGAAGAGAAAGAAAAAAGAAGCTTTGACCCATGCTCAAACGGTTGATATCACAAAGAGGAAGGAGAAAGGAAAAGAAGTTGTAACTCCTACTGAAGAGATTGATATCCAATTGTAGGTAATAAATATGTTTTAATTTTGACATTTATTATTTAATTAAATGTAATTAATGCAACTTCTAAGCTTAATTTTTTTTTCTTGAAGGGAAAACCATGTCACTTAGCTGTAGGATCGTTAGATAATATTATTGCGGTAAAAGCAATATTTGAGAACGATGATAAATGTCCAATGATCTATGGAGTTTCATTAGGAGTAGATAATGCTAGGGTCATTGTGGACATTATTATTGGTAATGATGTTGCATTACCAATTCTAGTAAACGGTGAGATTAAGACTTTATATGAAACAATTGGAAGTTTTGTCGCATGGCCCCATAAGTTTATACTTTTGACAAATGTGGAGAAGGCATATTATTCTTCTAACTTAATGATTTGATTTATGATTTTGTAAATTAGTAGGTAAGTAATCATATTTTATTTGTGTTATGTTGGTTCATCCAAAGTTGTAAACCAATCTGCTGAATAAACCAGTATCTATGTTACAATTAAGCTTCTGAATTAATATGTTGTTTTTATGTAACAAGAAGATCTCGTTCAAGTTGACATCACTAATGAACTCTTTGGAGAGGATAATAAAAAACTTCCACTAAATCGTGAAGACATTATGTAGTATTATGAAATGATCGAGATTAGCTTTCCATGCATCCTTGTACATATCGCATAAGTTAATATAATTTTTTTTAAACTTTGATGCAAGCTTTAATCAAGATAAGTTTTTAAGTCTTTATAACAATTTTGATCTCTTGTAGATTTCCTTGGCGTACACTCGAGACTAATGTCACCCAAAAGTTTATGGTTGTGGATCCACTAACCATTTCGTCATTTTTTAAATCTAAAGAATATCGTTCAAGAAATATGGCAAATAGGTTGGTCAATTTGAAAGTTGATCAAACAATACTCATCCCATATTAATACTGGGTAAGTGAGCATAAATTAAATTAGTTTATATTTTCTGATTCTGAATATTGATTACTTATAGATGTCATTGGATTTTGATTCCTTTTAATCCCGATGAGAATTGTGTGTGTGTCTTAAACTCTTTATATAATAAAGTGGAAGCATATTTTCAAAGCGCCATAAATATGTAAGTGTTAATTTTTTTTTTCTCAAGTTTTGATTTATTTATACTATTCTTATGTTCAAAACTTATGTTGTATAGGTCAATTAAAATGTGGCATGCAAGACATACTATACAACACTCTCACAAGAATACAACGTGGAAGCCCTTTAAGCTAAAATTTCATTAACTTTGCATTCGAATATGGATACTTTAATTGAGTTGTTTCTATTCTTTTTTACTTGTAGTGACCATGCCAATCAAATTCGGTAGAATGTGGGTATTATATACAATAATACATACGAGAAATCATGTTGAATCATAATATACATAATACTCAACTTGTAAGTATTATTATTTATCGTTTTATAGAAAAATACATTTATTTTAATATATTGATCTTTTTTTTTTTTGTTTATGTATAGTTTAACAGCAAAGTAAGGCTATACACGAAAAGAAATTGATGAAATTCAAGTAGAATGAATGCAATTTGTAGGAAGATTTCTGTAGGTTAAATCTTTTGGGTTTACTATTTTTTGAAATGTTGATGAATGTGTACATTTTCTAATATATAATCTCTAATTGATGGAAGAGTTGTTAGAAAATTGATAGATGTATATAGCCTATAGGAAAATTGATAGATGGATGTAGCTTGTAAGTTTATGTATGTAGATTTTAGAAAGATTGATGGTTATATGTATTTGGTAAGAAGATTTCAGAGAATCGATTTATCTTTTGGTCATTATCAAGTTGGGAATCTATTATAAAAATTGTTAATTGTATCTTATGAAGAGGAAGGGTGGTCCCATTTATACTATGTATGTCACATAAGAAGTGTTATATGACTACATTGCAGGTTGGTTTACTTCATTTTTAGCAAAGGTCATGCCAAAATTTTTTAATTTATTTTGATTATTTTTTAAACAACTTTCTTCATGTTTTGGTCGTTTTTAGTTGAGAAAAAGAATATTGTTGGTTAGCTTGATGCAACAACATATATTTAGTTTATTAAAATTAATCTAAAAAATAATGACGAAGATTACTTGACACTAAAACAATCGTGACTACAATACAGATCAAAAAAATAAATTAAAATAATATTATGATGGATAACAACACATCGACTTTTAATGACGGACGTATATGCAAATTACGATGTCGGACACATGTTTTTTTATGTCGAACGCTTTTGGTGTCAGACAGACTTTTAATGATGGGCAAAGACCGACATTAAAATTTGGCTGTTATTGTTAATATGCAATGATAGACGATTTTTGTGTTAGACAAATTCGTTCGTCATTATATACAATGACAAATGGTTTTGGTGTTGGACAAATTTTTAATGTTGGGCAATGACCAACATTAAAATCGCCCGTCATTGTAATATACAATGTACGGTGATTTTTGTAAGATCCCGTAATTTTTTTATTATTGTGTGTTAATTAAATTAATTTTTGAATTTAAAATAGGGATAAACAATTATGTATGATTTTGAGCCAAGGTAACTTGGAAATTTATTAAGTTATGTTGGGGAATGATTTTTTTTTTTTTTTCGTAATTCTATTTTAGAATTTATGGAAAAAGGAGGAAACTAAAAGGATAGTGGCAAAGTTGTAAATTAAGAGATGTGTGGTTAGGATTAGGGTTTTGAGTGGTCATATTTAAGCACCTTAAGAAAACCCTAGCCACCACTTTTATTTTGCCAAAAGAAAACGAAGAGAAAAAAAAAAGAAATTTTCTCTCTAGCCTCTCCCTTTCTCATTCACGCCCCTTTCTCCCTCAAGGTCTCTCTCTCTATCTCTCTCTCTTTTTCAGCCACACCTCTCTCCAGCGGTAGCACTTGGTCCAGATTGGTTTCATGCTCGGGATCGTCGCTAATAACTCGGGTAGGTGATCTCTTGCATTTTAGAGTTTTTTTCTTATCCTTTCCACCACGAATCAAGCGTGTTTCTCTCGTTTTCGATAGTGGGCGGCTAAAGGCAATGAGGGACTTCAGATCTGGACGGTAAGCGCATTTGTTCGTGTTCTGTTCAGCGGTTGTGTTTGGTACAACCTTTAATCCCATTTTTCTTTCTTTTTCGGTAAAAAAAGTTTGTTTTTTAGTGTAACAAAAGTTTGAAAAGAACCCGAAAGACTAGATCTAGTGGTTGGTGGAAACGAGATGTCGAATGGAGAAGAGGTGAAGCCACACGCGCGAGAGAAAGTCTCTGCCCGCAGCGGTGAGTGCGCCACATGCACCGACTTCAGGCCATGTGTGTGGGCGCGTGAGAGCTCCGTTTGGTGCACGGTTGGTGGTGTCAGAATCGTTGTGTCCTGAAGTTTCAGATCCGGTAGTTCGCGAGTCAAAAATTGGTGGCACGTGGGACGACACATGGAGGCATGTGGGGATGGTGTTTCTAAACAGTAAGCTTCCCTTAGTGTATTGTTCCTAGATGTAGCCTCGAAACTTGTTAAAACTTAGTTTTGAGATGATTTTCTAAAGTAAATTTCGTGTTTGACATTAGGTTGACAAAGCGCACTTTGACTATTTCAATAGAGGAAGTGTGTAGGATTCGCTTGACGTAAGTGACTCCACTTATGGACCCGTTAAGGGATTATGTTTGATGATGTATGTGTATGTGTGTATAAATGCATGTATGAGTAGGATATCTCTATGAATAGTATAATGTGCCATGTAAGTATTAGTAACTCTTGATAAGTATTGTGGCATATCTTTTACTATGACCTCAATGTATTATGTGATATTCGATTACATGTGATAGCATGCTTGTGAATTGTTTGCTGAAACATGATATATTTATACTGAATTATGAGATACGATATGCATTTGTATACTGTTAAGAATTCATGTCGTATGTATGTAGGACCTTGCATGAACCATAGAACCATGTTTTATAACGGGATGACAACTACCATCCACACCTAAACGGTCGCTGTTGGGCGAGATTCGGTTGTGCAGAATGAGTGTCATCTAGCATCAGATGCAATCGGATGCCCCCAACTATTTTGAGGGCCAACACTTGTACCCAAAGCGAGATGACACCATGGTGGGTTAAGGCTATTGTTATCTAGCATGTAAAGTACACTATACTATCAACCAATGAGTAATTGATCCCTAAAGTTTATACCATGAGTTTGCATGAATGAGATTGTAGGTCGACCACGTAGGTTGGGTCACTTACTAGGTATTTATTAAAATACTCAACTTATTATGTTAACATTTTTTTAGATAACGAACGTGTCATGCGTGGTTGTTGACGACTGGGATCACGTGGCCATGGACTAGGTTGCATTTTTTAATGAACTTTCATCATGTTTCTTAAGATTTTCTTAGACTTGTAATTGTTTTCTGAAGTGTCTTTTGTTTTGAATGTCTTTTGATAATGTTTTACTTGGGATCTCGATTAAAGAATTTTAAGGTTTGAGGTTTTTGTAAAGTATTTTATTTCATTACTAAAGTTTGGACTTAATGGTGTTTATGCATGCATAAAGTAACAGTCCTAATGCTAGTTTTTAAATAAGGTCGTTGCAGTTGGTATTAGAGCTAGATTTTTGAATTTTGTAGATTGCTTACATTGTAAGCATAAGTCATAAATAAGTCCCCATCGCCAAGTTGTAACCACCTCGTCACCGTACATTAGTTTGTTAATGAAAAAGTTAATTGGATAGTGTTGCTATGAGTTAAACATGTTGTTGTAAAATTTTTCATTTTAGTTTTTAAGATGACTGTAGCTGAGCATGTTGTAGTGTAATATACAACTATATGTCAATGTTGTATGATTGGGGTTAAATAGCTGACTTACTTAGTAATTAGAACATGCCACCTGGTGGACATGGAGCTGGTAGTCGTGGACGTGGTCTTGGTAGAGAAAGAAGAGGTTGGGCAGCCCCACAGTCAGCAACTCCTGCTGAACCCCAAAAGCATCCTGATGTTCAGTAAGATGATTTGCATCAAGAACAACCTGCTGCTCAACCCGAGGCTCAGCCAGAAAATCCACCTCAAGTGTAGCCCGCTGCCCATTAAGAGGCACAACCCCAGCCAACAGTGGCTTCAATGTTGCTAGATATGCTACAGACCTTGGAGGACATGACAATGGTTAATGCAGTGGATCGAGTACTTCTAGAGCATGCAGACGTGTCACTACGTGCCAAGTATCTGAAAGACGTCAAGAAGTATGACCCCAAAATCTTTGATGGAGTATCTGTGGACCCTACTATTGATGAGTCATGGTTATCCTCGATGGAAACTATATTTCGATACATAGACTGTCTAGAGGACCAGAAGGTACATTGTGCGACATTCATGCTGAGGAAGGATGCTCTCTTATGGTGGGAGTCTACAAAGCGATTGATTGATGTTAGGGTGGGTCCAGTTACTTCGTTGCAATTTAAGGAAGCCTTCTTCCATCAGTACTACCCTGCTATTGAGAGGCGCATGAAGTAGGTGGAGTTCCTCAACCTAAAGCAAGGTAATCGTAGAGTAGAAGAGTACGATCGAAAATTCACTAGGCTGGTGAGCTTTGCTCCTAAACTGGTTGACGTGGAGGCTAAGAAGGTAGAAAGATTCATCATGGCCTAAAGGATGCTATCCAAGGCTCTGTTACAGCCTACAATCCAACTAGTTATGCCACAGCTTTGAGGGTCGCCTCCCATATCGACTATCGACCCACAACGCTGTCTTAGGTTTCGACAGTACTAAGTGCTTCCTCAGGACAAAAGAGAAAGTTTGAGCAGGTTCAGTCAACTTCTCAACTGCACCGTTACCCTACCAGAATGAGCCCAGGTTCGAGTCAAAGTTAGCAGAGCAGTAAGCAGCCGAACTCAAGGTCGGCTAAACCATTATGTAAGAGTTGCGTCAAGAAGCACTATGGTCACTATAAGGATGGAACCAGAGTATGTTTCAGATGCAATAAGGAAGGGCATATCGCTGCCCATTGCCCTAGGAATGATGCTACTAGTCCAAGATTAGCTAGAACCTCGAGCCAAGTTGACACACAGAACGGAAAAGCATTTGCAACCACGTAGCAAACAAGCGACAAACCCTAATGTTGTTGTGACATGAACATTACTCTTATTAGATCACTACGCCTTTGAACTTTTTGATTCTGGTTCTACTCTCTCTTTCATTTCTAGATCTTTTGTAAATAAGGTGAAAATAGAGATAGAAACCTTAGATTATGTTGTGTTAGTTTCAACCCTAGGATGGGTGATTTTGTTAGTTAAAGAGTTTGTAAAGGCCTGTAAGGCATTAGTGTCAGGACACTTGTTAGATGTGACACTACTAGTTCTAGACATGACCGATTTTGATGTAACTTTTGGGATAGATTGGTTGTGTGCCAACCATGCCATCATCGACGATTTCAAGAAAGAGATGATGTTCAATCCACCTAGAAAGACAAACTTCAAGTTTTAAGGTTATCAGTCCGGAGTAGCTTCTGAAATCTCAACTTTGAAGATGAGAAAGATGGTGAATTAAGGTGCTTACAAATGGTTGATTAATGTAGTTGATACCAGCACTGCAGAGATTTCTATGACCCCAGTACCTGTCGTGAAGGAGTTTGTGGTTGTGTTTCTAGATGATCTTCTAGACCTACCACCAGCTCAAGAGGTAGACTTCAGCATTGAACAAGAACCAGAGACTATAGCGATCTCGAAGGCCCCTTATAGAATGGCTCCAGCAGAGTTGAAGGAACTTAAGACTCAAATCCAAGAGTTGTTGGATAAAGGGTTTATATGCCTTGTGTTTCAACATGGGGTGCACCTGTTTTGTTCGTGAAGAAGAAATATGGTTCATGAGACTATGTATTGTGTATCGAAAGTTGAACAAAGTGATGGTGAGAATCAAGTATCCCTTACCCCAGATTAATGATTTGTTTGATTAGTTACAGGGGGCTTCAGTCTCTCTAAGATTAACTTAAATCTGGATAACACCAAGAGGAAGATATTTCTAAAAGACGTTCAAGTCTAGGTATGGGCACTACGAGTTCATTGTAATATCTTTTGGCCTAACCAATGTGCCAGCAACATTTTATGAATTGATGAATCATGTGCTCAAGGAATTCCTGGATACTTTTGTAATTGTTTTTGTCGATGATATTTTGGTGTATTCCAAGACAAACGCAGAGCACAAAGAGCATCTGAGGAAAGTCTTGACTACCCTGCGAGCTCATAAGTTGTATGCCAAATTCTCCAAGTGTGAATTTTTGTTACAACATGTGTCTTTCTAAGACACGTGGTATCAAAGGATGGAGTGTCCGTTAATCTAGCAAAGATAGCAATGACTAAATGGCCTTGCCCGACTAATGTCAAAGAGCTGTGAAGGTTCTTTGACTGGGTATTACGGACGGTTTGTGTAGGATGTTTCCAATATTGCTACCCCTTAGACTCAGTTGACTCGAAAGGAAAATATGTCTTGGAGTGAGGATTGTGAAGCTAGTTTCTAGAAACTCAAGGAAAATTTGGTTACCGTGCCAGTGTTGATAGTGCCTGAAGGAACAAAGGATTTTGTGGTTTACAGTGATGAATCCAAGATGGAACTGGGATGTGTTTTGATGCAGAAGGGCAAGCTGATTGCTTATGCCTCTCGACAATTGAAGGAATATGAACTTAACTATCTGACACACGATCTTGAGTTGGTTGCTGTGGTTTCTGCTTTGAAGATCTAGAGGCATTACCTGTATGGTGAGAGAATATAGATTGTTACCAACCATAAGAGTTTGAAGTACTTCTTCACTCAGAGGAGCTTAACATAAGGCAACATAAATGGTTAGAATTGATGAAAGTTTATGATTGTGAGATCCAGTACCATCTGGGTAAAGCAAATGTAGTTGTTGATGCTTTGAGTAGGAAGATTGTGCACATGTCATCTTCGATTACATCCCAAATAGAAATATGTAAGGATTTGGAACGTGCAGAGATAGCAGTTTTGGTAGGTGAGTTTACCTCACTACTTGCTCAGATGACTGTGATGCCAAGCTTGAGGCAGAAGATCATTAATGCTCAGCAAGAGGATCTTGAACTCGTCGAAAAGTTTTATCAGCTGAAGTCAGGACAGGCAGCTGAATTTTCGATATCTTTGGATTTTGGACTACTATTTCTAGGATGATTATGTGTGCCTAAGAAGAGTGATCTTAGGAATGAGTTGATGTCAGAAGTTCATAACTCCCCATTTTCAATATATCCTGGTAGTACAAAGATGTATCATGACTTGAAGCAGCACTACTGGTGGAATAATATGAAGAGGGATGTGGCAGTTATCCTCAGTAAGTGTTTAGTGTGCCAGCAAGTGACGGCACCAAAGCAGAAACTAGCAGGATTGTTGACCCTTGAGTGTGCCAGAGTCGAAATGAGAGCACATGTCCATAGATTTCATTATTGGATTACCCCGAGCAGCAATGGGCTACATAATGATTTGGGTCATTGTTGACAGGTTGACCAAGTTGTCTCATTTTCTTTCGGAAAAGTCTTCTTACTATGTGGAAAGGTGGGCTCAATGTATCTAGAGAAAATTATCAAATTGCATGTTGTGCTCGTTTCTATTGTATCTGATAGAGATTTTCGTTTTACACCCACCTTTTGGTACAGTTTATAGAGAGCTTTAGTCACTCGGTTAGATCTCAATATAGCTTTTCACTCATAGACGGATGGTCAGACAGAGCGTTTGAACCAGACATTGAAAGACATGTTGCGAGCATGTGTATTAGATTTCCCTAGTAATTGGGATATACAACTACATTTGATAGAGTTCGCGTACAATAACAGTTTTCAAGCAACTATTGGTATGTTTCCGTTCGAAGCTCTTTATGGCAGAAAATGCAGGTCGCCAGTTTGTTGGGATGAAGTGGACGAGTGGAAGTTGTTAGGTTTAGAGTTAGTGCAATTCACCAACAAGGCTATAGCAAAAATTAAGGAGAGAATGCAAACAGTGCAAACTAGACAAAAGAGTTGGAGTTCATGGTAGGGGATCATCTTTTCTTGCAAGTTGCTTCTATTAAAGGAGTTCTCAGGTTTGGAAAGAAAGGGAAGCTTAGTTCATGTTTCATTGGACTATTTGAGATATTGGAGCATATCGGCCCTGTGGCTTACCGGTTGCGTCTACTGCCTTCCTTTTCTGTAGTTCATAATGTATTTCATGTCTCTATGTTGAGGAAATATTTTCTAGATCTATCTCATGTGATTGGCTGTGAGTCGTTGCATGTAAGTGAGAGTTTGACCTATGAGGAGAAGTCTGTTCAGATTCTGGTCAGAGAAGTAAAAGCTCTTTGTAATCGGGAGATACCATTAATGAAAGTTCTTTGGAGAAATCACCACGTCGAGGAAGCTACTTGGGAGTGAGAAAAGGAGATGAAGTTAAAGTACCCAGAACTATTCTTGGAGTAGCAACTTTCGAGGACGAAAGTTCTTAAGGTGGGCGAGATGTAAGATCTCATAATATTTTTTCATTGTTGTGAATTAATTAAATGAATTTTCGAATTTAAAATTGGGGTAAACATTTATGTATGATTTTGAGCCAAGGAAATTTGGAAATTTATTAAGTTATGTTAAGGAATGATGTTTTTTTTTTGGTAATTCTATTTTAGAATTTATTGAAAAGGAGGAAATTAAAAGGATGATGGCAAAGTTTTAAATTAAGAGATGTGTGGTTAGGATTGGAGTTTTGAGTGGTCGTATTTAATCACCTTAAGAAAACCATAGCCACCACTTTTATTTTGCCAAAATAAAAAGAAGGAAAAAAAAGGAATTTTCACTCTAGCCTCTCCCTCTCTCATTCATGCCCCTCTGTCCTTCAAGGTCTCTCTCTCTCTCTCTCTTTCTCTGCCACACCTCTCTTCAGTGGCAACAGTTGGTCCAGATTGGTTTCGTTCTCGAGTTCGTAGCTAAGAACTCAGGTAGATGATCTCTTGCATTTTAGAGTTTTTTTTCTTCTCATTTACATCACGAATCAAGCGTGTTTCTCTCGTTTTCGATATTGGGAGGCTAAAGGCAGTGAGAGACTTCAAATCTGGACAGTAAAAGCGTTGGTTGGTGTTGTGCTGAGCGGTTTTGTTTGGTACAACCTTTAATCCCATTTTTCTTTCTTTTTGAGTAAAGAAGTGTGTTTTCTAGTGCAACGAAAGGTGGAAAAGGACTCCAAGGACCAGATCTACAAGTTGGTGGAAACAGGACGTCAAATGGGCAAGAGGTGAAGCCATACTCGCCGGAGAAAGTCTTTATCCAGGACGGCGAGTGGGGCACACACGCCAACTTCAGGTCGTGCATGTGGGCGCGTGAGAGCTCCATTCGATGCACGATCGGTGGCAATGAAATCGTTGTGTCCTGAAGTTTTAGATCAGGTGGTTTGTGAGTCAAAATTAGATAGCATGTTTACGGCAGCAGCGTGTGAAGGCTCGTGCAGCAGCGCGTGAGGATAGTTTTCCTAAATAGTAAGCTTCCCTTGGTGTATTATCCTTAGATGTAGCCTAAAAAATCATTAAATTTAGTTTTAAGATGATTTTCTAAAGTAAATTGTGTGTTTGACCTTAAGTTGACCAATTGTACTTTGACCGCTTCATTAGGAGAAGTGTGTAGGATTCGCTTGAGGTAATGACTCTACTTATGAACCCGTTAAAGGATTAGATTGGATGATGTATGTGTGTGTGTATCAATAAATATATGAGTAGGATATCTCGATGAATAGTATGATGTGCCATGTAAGTATTAGTAACCCTTGATAAGTACTGTGACATATCTTTTAGTATGACCTCGATGTATTATGTGATATTCTATTACATGTGATAGCATGCTTGTGAATTGTTTGCTAAAACATCATATATTTATACTGAATGATGATGGTGCGTGTAAAGATCCTTGCAAGTGGTTGCCCAAGCAAGTCTCCACGACCAAGGCATCAAAATTTAACCCAAGCGCTCTCACCAATAACTTTAGTAGAACTCGATGCTAGGAACTCCTTGGTTAAGAAAACCCATAAACATTCGAACTGAAAAGAAGGCTAGGAACGATTTACCTTTGAAGATATGGTCAAGACCAAGGAGCAAAAAAGCTTGAATGCTTTTGCACTGATCACAAACTCATTTTCTCCAAGGAAGAAACACTCGACAAGTCTGGTGACCAACCAAGCTTGAATCCTTCTTTACAAGTACATCTAAGTCACACACAAGAGAATGCTTAAGGGGGGAGGGGGTTCAATTGCTTATGCAAATTGACAAGTCTTTTAATAAAAAGAACTCACAAATTTCATTCATCAAAAACTTCTTTCAAACGTATAACAGGTTTGGCATTTTATAGAAGCCAAAAACCTACAAAGAAAATTGAAATTATGGAGGGAAATCTACTCCTAAATTAATTGGGAAAAATAAAATCCTAGAGAATAATATCTCATGACATTTAGGAATAATATTCACCTATTTTCCTAATTTAAAAAAATAAATAAATCTTCCCTAAAATACTTAAAGCAAATCGCCAAAATAATTTGGAGAAAATAAATGTCTTCCTAATTTGAAAATAATATGGCTTATTTAATTTCATAATAATGTCCAAGCCAAATTAGTTCCAAAATTACAAATGAAAGCAAAATAGGAAAGACTTTCCATATTTGTGAAAAAGGTGCATGGGTGGCAACATTGGCAGTAGAGGCACACGCGCAAGGGAACCAAAGGGGCTTGCGTACGTGTAGGCAGAGCAGGCGGGCACGCAAGCATGGGCGGTTGGTGCTGCTGACAAGGGCACGCTGGCGTGGATGGCAAGCAACAGCGTGTAGTGTGCACGTGGGCAGTCAAAGAGAGCTGATGAGGTTAGCGTATAGAGTGTGCACGGATGTCAGAGGCCGGCTTACGAGGTTGGCATTTGGTGCAGGCACAGGCAGCAGAAGAGCATTTGCGAGGTTGGCATTGGCGCAAGGATAAGCCGTTGTGAGGTTCTTAAAGGCGGGGTAACAGGCCACTATGACGTTAGCTGGACACGTGCGTGTGGACTTGGGTGGCAGCATCAGCAGGGGCGTTGGCCAAGGGGCACACGATGGGCGTGGCACATATGGGTCCTCATAGTAGCGCACACGCTTGTGTGCCGTGTGTAGGCGCCAGTGATGGGAGTGCAGCGTCACGGCGCTAGTCCATGGCATCAAGGCACTGGCTTCCAATTCCACATTGAAAAATTGCATCAACATTTTTTTTCGTCTTCTCCCTGGTGGTGTGCCTTTGAACCATCTCTCTTCACCCTTGAAGACTTGTTGAGAGTCAAGAAAATGTTGGTGTATTATGATCACATCAAATGAGATACGACATGCATGTTATTATTGTTAAGAATTCATGTCGTATGTATGTGGGACCTTGCATGAACCATAAAACAATGTTTTATAAGGGGATGATAATTGCATCCCACACGTAAATGGTCGGTGTTGGGTGGGATCTGGATGCGTTGAATGAGTGTCATCTAGCATCAGATGCAGTTAGATATCCCTAATTATTTCGAGGTCCCACACTTGTACCCAAAGCGAGATGACACCATGGTGGGTTAAAGGCTATTATTTATCTAACATGTGAAGTACAGTATACTGTCAACCAATGAGTAATAGGTCCCTCAAGTTTATAGCACGAGTGTGCATGAATGAGTGTGATTGTAGGTCTGACCACATAGATTGGGTCACTTACTGGGTATTTGTTAAAATACTCAACCTATTATGTTAACATTTTTTTAGGTAACAAACGTGTCATGCATGGTGGTTGACGATTGGGATTACGTGGCCATGGACTAATTTGCATTTTTGAATGAACTTTCATCATGTTTCTTAAGATTATCTTAAAGTCGTAATTTTGCTTTGAAGTGTCTTTTTGTTTTGAATGTCTTTTGATAATGTTTTTCTCGGGATCTTGATTAAAGGATTTTAAGTTTTGAGGTTTTGGTGTAGTATTTTATTTCATTACTGAAGTTTGGACTTAATGGTGTTTATGCATGCATAAAGTAACGATCCTAAAGTTAGGTCTTCAGTAGGGTCGTTACAGTTTTGGTGTCTGACAAGTTTTTAATGTTGGGCATTGTCTGACATTAAAAGTATCAATCATTGTAGTTACAATGACAGTTGTTTTTAATATTTAATGCCTGACATTAAAAGCCGAATTTGTACTAGTGTACTTATGAGTATTATTTGAATTCAACTTCGAATTCGTGTTAAATTTTTTATATAAGAGCATGCATCTAGTAGCAACCTTAGGTAGTCTAATTTTAAAAGTTGGGTCGTTACACTACCTTTACTTGTGAACCATGAATGACGTTTTAGGCAATCTATTTGATAGTGTCCTTACTGGTTGAAGAAACAACTCTTATCCTTAATTTGTTCCTTGTTGTGGATTTCGGCAGATGACTTATTTGTCTTTAGTTGTCTTTGATTCTCCAGTCCATTCTTCTTTCCTAATTTATTTCCTGCTCCTTTATGACCCATGGGATTGGCATTGTAAATTACCAGTTTCTTAAGCATTGCTTTCTATTGAATGAGCATACTTTGCAATTCATAAATATTCCATTTATCTCTTATAGCATTGTAGTTGATATCAAACGGACCATGCTCTAGAGGTAAGGAGTAAAGAATAAACTTTACAAGTAAATTCTCATTAACTTCCATTTCCATGGTCTTTAGTCTTTCTGCTATGTTTGTCATTTCAAGGATATGCTCATGCATAGAACGAGAACCATCAAACTTAATAGTGGTTAAAGTACTCATCAGTATCCCAACAAGTAACTTATCAACCAACTCAAATTGGGAACAATTTTCCATAAATTTCATAAATTCGTTTGCCATTTCTTTTTTTTTTTTTGTAAATGTGGACTTTATATTGCTTGGTACAGTCATTCTCATAAACATTAAGTGCTTAACCTATTCGATCTTTCTCAAGCGTTACGGAAAGATCTCTCCTCAACACTGTTAGAATTTTCAATTGTAGCAGGTTTCTCACTTAATAATGTCAAATCAAGATCCAAAACACCAAGATGGAATCCGATCTGTTCGCATTAATTAGAGAAATTGAGGCCATTAAACTTAATAACAGACATGGCTTGCAAATAAAGAGAAAACAAAGCATATACTGCAAATATAGATAATATACTTACACATTAATGCTTTGAGAAATGAACTTGAATATATAATACAAATTCAGAAAACATTAAATAAACATTAAGCATACATTGAATTACTTCTTTGGGAGACACAACAATATACAATACTCATACATAATTGATGCTAGATTTTTAATTTTGCATTATTAGTAATTAAAATGTTCAAATTGAATACATTAATTATCTTTGGATATACTAAATATACCTAACCAAATACCTCAATTAACCACGATAAGATTCAACAATCATAAAACTAGTAATCAACCTTTGGATAATTCAAAATAATTTATAATAATGAACATCAATTTATTCATGAAATTTTTTTAAGAAAAATATATTTTTGATCCCTAAAGTTTGAATTTAATTTCCATTTGGTCCCTAGGTTTCAAAATATTGTATTTTTCCCTTGTGTTTTGAGATTGGCTTCGATTTGATCCCTATGTTTCAAAATGTTGCCATGAGTTTTGAGTTTAATCTCTATTTAGTTCCTAAATTTCAAATGTTATACATTTTTACCCTTGAATTTTCACTAATGCCTAGTTTTGGTCATTGACATAATAACTGTTGTAACATTTACAGAATGTTGATAGGTTCTTTTAATATTAATTTACATTATTTATGTGCTTATGTAGTATAAAAACATTATTTTTATAATATTTCACTAACTGATGTGGAAAAAAAAATGATATACGAATTTGTTACTAACACTTCTGTTATGTTAGGGCAGACTAAAAGTGAATAATAGTGAAAACTCAAGGGTAAAAATATAACATTTTAAAACCTGGGGACCAAATGAAAACTAAGGGTGTGTTTGAGATAACTTTGGAAAAAAATGCATTTTAAATAAAATTATTTTTTCTATGAGCACTTTTCAAAAAATTAACAATTTAAAGTGTGTTTAATATAGTTTTGTGAGTAATTTTGGATAATAAAAAGTATTTTTTTTAAAAAAAAAATCTTAACCAATAAAATGCACTTTACAAAAATTATATTAATTTAAAAATTATTTTTAAAGAAACACAAGTGACATGATTTATCCAAAAATGACTTAAAAGTGATTAATCAAAATTCTTCCAAATATGTAGTAAGAATATAAAACATATTTGTAATTAATAATATCACTTTTGAATGTAGTGTAATCAAATTAATTTATGATAAAAATATTTTTTAAAAATATAACATATAAAGAATATATTTATAAATATTTCTTTATGAAAAGTGATTAAATTAGAAGTCTTGCCAAACAGACTCTTAATTCAAAATTCAAGGGTAAAAGTGTCACCATTGTAAGGCCTAGGGACCAAATAGAAACTAAACTCAAAACTCAAAAGTAAAAGTGTAACATTTTAAAACATAAGGGCCAAATGAAAACTAAACCCAAGCATTAGAGACCAAAAATGTATTTTTCGCAAGATTACATGGATTAGAAATATTGTCTATTGAAAATAATATATTATTAAACTTAGATTATTACAACTTAAAGATAATTTTGCATTTCAAAAAGTAAGTAAAGTAAATTTTAGATGACATATTCTATACTAAGCCATCCTTAACAAATTTTTTTCTAAGCCCCCATGTCATCTCGAGCCACCTTTTGCTCAGAATTTACAAAAGATTAAAAGATTTAATCCAAACATTCTTAAAGCTTAGTTTGGGATTGTTGTACCTTTTAAAATAATTGTTGGCAACCGTGCTTTTAGAAAATCAGGTTTGATACGAAGTAAATTATTATTTGGTAAATTTTAATTTTGAGTCTAAAATAGTAGGTTATAGTGTTTGGTAAATTAATATTCAATTAATATAATGGCCAAAATAGACCTTATTTGAATTATTTTTTTGTGTATACTTAATATTTAAAATTATTATAAGATAAATATTTACAAAATTGTTTGATTTAAATTGGAAATTATTTTGTTTAAAAAAAATAAATTATTTGATAAAAGATTTTTAAAAAAAATTGTTAAAAAAAATTGAATCCATTTGAAAATAGATGTAAAAAAAAGATATAGAAGATAAAGATTGTTAGGAAAGCTGATTTTAAAAGCAGTTATCTACGTGATTTTACAAGTAAGAGTAAACTCAAAAGTTGCAATCCCCTAGGCCCAGGATTCAGAATCCAAACTTGGCACCTACTGGTTCCCCCACATCCCCTGCGACTTGGCTATGACACCAACTTGACTTGAGCAACTTGCGAGAGTGAAGACTATCCCCACAGACCGACACAAGTCCTTCTAGCAATCATAAGAACTCCATAGTTAAACATGCTTAGGTTGAAGTAATCTTATGTTGAGTGACCTCCTAGGGAACTTACCTAGGAAGCATGTAAGTGAAGACAAAACATGCTAGAAGGATCTGTGTTGGTTTGTGGGGATAGTCTTCACTCTCACATATAGCTCAAGGTAGGTTGGTAGTGTGGCCAGTCGTAGGGGATGCAGGGGAATGCTTGGGCTAGTAGGTGTCGAATCCAGATTCTGAATCGTGGTCTGAAATCCTAGGCCTATGGTATTACAGATGGTATCAGAGTAAGTCCTCTCCTAATAGGATGTGGTTCGGGGACGAACCAAGTAGAAGTTGGTGGGCATGTAACGCTTGAGTAGAAGAGGGGTACATGAATGAACTGACACGACATCCGAACGAGAGGGATCCTAAGACTACGCAAACATGGTTAAGAAAGACTTAAAACAATTGGTAGTGACTACCTATACTAACAAGGTGCACATTTCTTCTTGGTGAATCAATCATAAGAACTTCAAAATTAAGCGTGCTTGGCTTGGAACAATTTTATGTTGGGTGACCTCCTAGGAAATTTACCTATGAAGCATGTGAGTGAGGACAAAGCATGCTAGAAGAGAGGGCCAGATCGCAACAGATTTAGGGGAATGCTGGGCTAGTAGGTGCCAAATCCAGATTCTGAATCCTGGGCTTGGGCCGTTACAAAATGACTTTATATATAAATGATTAAACAATAAATTTTTCCAAATACTATAAATGGTTAAAATTCTTCCAAAATTGCTTTGAACACCGGCAAAAGAATTCCAAACGCACAAAACTGACAATAGTTGAAAAGCACTCGGGTTTTATTAAACTGAAAATATGGGCCTTACATTGGGTATTAATTGTACAATGATTTTATGTGTAACTACTCGACTTCTAGATTTAAACTACCTAGGGTCGTTACTAGCATGCATGCTCTTAAATAAAAAAAAAATTAAAGAAGAATTTTCAAACTTGAAATCAAATTTCCATAAAAACATAAATAACTAAGTTCAAATAGTACAATAAAAATCGTTAGGATCCCGAATTTAAAACAAATAAAATCACAGCTTAAATGTACGACATTTAGTTAAAACAAAGGCAACTCCTAAAGCAAACACGTGCGAAAGACTGAAACATGCGACCATGACCCTTATGCAACCGCTCTTCGTTATCCACTCAAGTAGTCTTTGCTCTTACCTAAAAAAAAATAAAAGTAAAAGTTTGAGTATATAAAATATATGCAATAAGTAACTCTAACCCCTGGGGTCGGGCATGCAAACACAAACAATCATGCAACTCATGTGGAACCTACTCCCTAACTCTCATAGGAGTATACCATCTCGAGGCACCTCAAGCACATAGCAGCACAAAGCACAGAATGTATCTCAAGGAGATTCTTCGTTCAGCACTAAGCAAAGATATAATATCCCACATAGACAAGAGGTTCTTAGTTCAACACTAAACAAAGATATACTATCCCACAGAGACACGTCAAGCACACAACAACACAAAGTGGAGAATACATTCATGGAGGTCCTCAAACACAACACTAAACAGAGATGGCATAACTCCTAACTCATGAACATGCAACATAGAATCCATAACTATGCATAGGTCCCAAACACATATCATATAATTCGAAGCCTCAGGGAATCCAACATGCAATATTCCACTAATGCCCCTAGCATCCATTCACCACATACAACTGATACTTATGGCATATAACAATCACATAACAACCATATACACATCATGCTTATCACACTAGTACATCATCATGCTTAATTCACAAACTATATAAGATAGCCATGATTAACACATACAACACACAATTCAAACAGGTTACTAACCTAGCCCAATGGTTTGTTCAGAAGGGAAGTCACTTACCTTATAATGCAGTAAAGAACAAGAAATTTATGAGAGACCCGATAGACGGTTCTTTTAGCACCTAAGGCAAACCTAAATCCATAATGTCCTATTAGCCAATTATTCATTATTATCCTAATATGGAACAGGCAACTTAAGTCTTTTAGGGAGCAAATACTATCAAGAGAGTCAGAACACGCTACAGCCTAGAAGTCGCCCCATGTGCCGGCACGGGACCGCCATGTGTCTTCCACGCACTACCATAATTTGGGTGAACAAGGACCGATTTTCGACACTTCTCAACCCTAGGAATCCAACACCACTGGAATAAGCCCAAACAGACCTCGATGTGCCGCCACACGCGGCATAAACCTTCGGCACGTGTGTCACATGCGTCGCTGCCAATGCCGCTTCGTGCAGCACATTAGCCTCCATCGCTGCTTCGATCGTGATTTTGATTTCACCAACATGTAGATCTTGATCTCTTAGTGCTTCTCAACTTTTCGTTTGCAAAAATTGCCCTTTCGAAAGACAGAGAAAGAGGGGAAACGTCGTTAAAACGGGAAAAAAATCAAGAGAACAAGGAGTTTGAGAACTCTGATGGCTTACTTGTTTTGGTTGGGATATGAGGAGGTGATGAGGAGGTTTTCCTAAAAATTTGAGCAAAAACGGAGCCACGGAAGTCCATGAAAATAAAAAAGGAAGAGGGAAAACACCTCGCCGTCGCTGCTGCCGATCCCGATCGCCAATAAACTTTTGCCGTCACCTGCTACTGCCTTCTGAGAGAGGGGTGCACGTGAGGAAGGAAGGTGTGAGAAAGGAGAAGAAGATTTTCAAGGAGAAGAGTGAATTTGGGGTGAAAGGGAGAAAAGGAGAGAGAAAAAATTGGGATGACCTCTTCTTTTTGGATTAGGAGAAGGCTTTTAGTGGCCAGGGTTCCTCACGATACATTGATAGGGTTCACCTCAACCCTAAACCCTAGCCCTAAGTCCTCTAATTACAAGAAAATCATTATTAATTTTTCTCATAATTTTTTCAAATAAAAACTCCCATTAAACCAATAAATTAATCTTTACAAATTTTTCATCGAATAATCATAAAAATAAAACTAAAATTTAGTTTCTTAATTAACTTGAACAATTATAAACTGAATTAAAAATAAAAAATTAAGGGACGTTACATTATGAAACTTTGAAGAACGGAGATTTTTTTTTTCTTTTCACTAATAATTATATGACAATGTTGTGCAAATATCTTATTTTGTGATATTTTATATGTTAATAACTTCACGAACGGTAGTTTTTAGATTCTAGACGATAACTTGACAAATGTAATACTTATTTTTGTGAAATATTTATTTCTTTTCTTGCCGTTGAAACGGTTTACTGTTCTGATATATAAGTTGTTACTTTGTTTGATGGAATGACATTTACTTATTAATTTTAAACTTTAATTATTTATTTTAAATAATAAATACTTTTAGCAACGTTTTATATAACTTCCGAAAATGTGAATAAAAGGTGTTTGAAATAGAGCTACGATTGAACTTTAGCAATTTCTAAAAATATCGCAAATTATCACTTTAAACGACGCGACCATCCAATAAAATTAATCAAGCAATACCGAACAAAGTTGCTAGAATATGTTTCTAATGATGCCAAACAATGTTGCTGACAGTATAATTTTCAACGATGCACAACTATGTTGCTGAAACTTCATTTTCAACGACGCATATGAATACTGGTACAGCCTAGTTCACGAACACATAAATTTGTCAGTAATACCTATGAAGACGTGGTATTGTCGACATTTTGTGTGTCGTTAAAAGAAAATTTTCTTGTAGTGATCAATTATGCTTCCACATTAATTTTTATGTTTTCTGTTAAATTCAATTGTTTATCAAAACTTTCACCTTTATTTATGTATTTCTTTTATTATATTATTATTTACGTACATTTTGTTATGGGATCTTAAATAAAGATTTTTAATTATTTTGTAAATTATATTAATGAAAGTCTATTTGCTCTATAGCTTTACTTCAAGGTTTTCAAATGTCACCCATCTAAATAAAATAAATACAATTAATATTATGAAAGTTTTCAACATTTGGTTTCCATGTTTTCTTTTTAGATTTAATTGTCTATAAAAAAAATTTGTATTTATTTATTTATATATATTATTATTATTTATGTTACGAGATTGCAACTAAAATTTTTAATTATTTTATAAATTATGTTATTATAAAAGTCTTTTGACTCTACAGTTTTATCTCAAAATACTTAAATGTTACTAACACGCATGTAGTAATGACCTTGCTAGATAATCTAAATTCAAAAAGTCAGATCATTATAGTTTCTTTACTTTTACACTTCAATATGATCGTTTTTAGTTTATACTTTTATTGCAATTTTATTTTCAACAATATACCCCTCCTATCTTTGGATCACACGTAAAATAATCAATTTCTAATTTACATATGCGTATTTCAAAGTAAATGGTTGTATTATGAAATTGAGATATTTTCTATTAATTTTTTATTAAATATTAAAATTTTTCTTTTTTAATTTTATTGAATTTTAGGTTTAGTTTGACATCAACTGATTTTTCTAAGTAACTTTTTCTTTTTCTTATTTTTATTGATGAAATATTGCAAAAGAGTTGTTTTTGGAATAAAATTGATTAACTCCACTCGGATGTGGATTCCAAGTGTTCTCTTAAGCTAGTCAGCATAAGTACTCTAGTTTTATTTATTATTATTTTTTTCTTCTTCTAAGCAGAAGTACTCTAGTTTAAACATAACTTTTCTTTATGTTTCATAACTTTTAATTTAAGTCCCTAAGTTTCATAATTATTTTTCACCAATTGAAGCCTAAAGTTGGATGAACATTAAAAACGAATACATCTTATAAATTAAACTTAGTTTATATTCAAAACATAAACTTTACAAAATTTAAATTTACTGCAACGACCTGACTTCTACGACTTAGATAACCTAAGATCGTCACTAGCATGCATACTCTTTACGTAAAAGACTTGTAAAAGTTTCAATAGAAGAAATCAAGTATTCTTATAAGTACTGATATATAAGTTCGTAAGAGATTTTAAAACATATTGAGATCCCAAATTCAAAACCAAAACAGGAATAATAAACTCAACATAAAGAAATGGTTTAAAATGCTATAACTACTAGTTTCAACCAAGTTTAAAATTGATCAAAAGAGACATCTGAAATATGCGGAAGACTTTATCTCAAACAATGACCACCATGCAACCTCCTCTCCTCAACAAGTTTTGGATGCTCTTATTATTACCTAACAAGAAAAATAAGAAAAGAATGAGTATAAAAATAACCAATAAGTGACCCCGACCCTCGAAGTCAGACATGCAAATAAAAACACTCGTGTAGCTCATGTAGAATCTACATCTTTTATATTTACATAAAAGATTTATTAATATATATCATATAGGATCCTCAATATAACAACTTGGGTGAGAAGGACCTTGATCCCATCGGCTTCCCTCTCACTTGAGGTACGTGTGAGGGTTTTTTAGGACACCCAACTACCACTGATGGTAAAGATACCCAGTCAGCACAGCCAAGTTTCCACCCACGTCGAATCCCTGTAATGGGAGATGGTTGTCACTATTAAATGCAGACATGCAACATGCGCTCTATTATGTATAGGCCCCAAACAATAACAAAACATATATGTGATGGCCATGACACTCATAATCAACATAGATTTGATGCCCATTGTATCTATTAACCATAAATACATCAATACAATCTCATGCTCATCATACTTCTCAAGCTAAACAATATGTTTTACCGAAAAGTTTCACAAAACAACATATATACATACAAAAGTCTAACCTAGGTCAAAGGCTTATTCAAAAGCGAAGCAACTTACCTTAATTCTCAAAATCTCCAAAAGCGATCCTAATAGCCCAGTTTACGGTCTATCTAGCAAACCTGGTCATAAATTAAAGATTGATCGAACTAATTCTCTAAAGTACATCTTACAATCTAATTAGGTGAAAACTTAGGGCTTTTTAGGGATAAACATCGCTGGGAACATACTGCTGATTCACTGTCACACTGCAGCCCATGTGACGTTGCCACGCGTCGCTGCAATTTGGTGCACGAGCACCTATTTATGGTTCTGCTCAAGCCTAGGAACTCAACGTCGCCGTAATCTGGTTGATCAAATTTTCCACAGCCGGCATTAGGCTTTCATGGTGGTGCGTGTGGCAGTTTCTTTGCATGGCGCATAAGGCTTCATCGGATCTCCGTTTGGTGTTCCTCTTCCACTAATAGGTTGATCGCATCCTTATGGTTCTTTTCGAACCTTCACAAATCCATAAACGTCTCTTTTGTTGACAGAAAAATTGAAAAAATACGAGAGAGAAACTCCACTATCTTACTATATAGTAGTGAGCATGAGAAGGTAATGAAGAAGGATGATCATGAAAAATAACTTAAATGGGAAAGAGAAGAGCCTAGAGAAAAAGATATTGAAATGGCATCGTTGTGGCTATCCATCTGACCGTTGCCGTCTGTTGTTTGTACCGTTGGTGAGAAGGAGAAAGAGAAGTTTTGAGGATGGTGGTGTAGGAGGAGTTGGCATGAAAAGAGAAAGGAAAATGAGGAAAATTTTCTTTTGGAAAAAAAGAAAGGCTTCGTGGCTATTGTTCTCATCAAGCATATTTATAAGGTTCACCATGCAAAAATCTTAACCTTACCCCAATTTGATTTAATTTAAAAAATATCATTATCTTTAAATTTTTTCTTTTTCCAAAAGATAAAATCTCCATTGCTTTAACAAAAGAAAATCTTAATTACTCTCCCCTCTAATGAATACCACATCACAATTAATCTCTATTTTAATTCAAAAACAACAAACTTTAAATCAACTTAAAAAATAATGGGACGTTACATTTACTCATTAAAATATGATCATAATCATATTATAAATTTGGTTTTTGTATTTTAAAAATAATCCATGAAATTAAAGGCCAATAGGAACCTTGCGTAATTAGCACAAATAACCTTTCCTATAAGTTGAACGTTAAAAGTCCTACCCCGATTTTGTAATATAATCTTCTAAAATTGAAATGCAATGAAGGTTAACATTCTAGTTAACTTTATAGTTTTCATTTTAGGTCGAATCCTCGCAATCATCATTCAAGTTGTAATACTTTAAAAATTCAAATGCATATTTCTTTTTTAGAATATTACAACAT